>OZ005737.1:51445256-51652756 GCA_963930755.1 Eudasyphora cyanicolor | reverse complement strand
GTACAACAAAAAATCTTTGAATATGTAATACAAACATGATATGAGGTTTCTGCACATACCAGGAAAATGTTCTTTCTAGTGGTGTGTATCTTGTTAAAATTAGTGGCAACTAAAGCCTCTCAAAGTGTACCACAAAACAATGATTTTTATTATTTCTCCCAGACATCTGATCCGTTATATTTGTAATCGGGGTTTCAGCATAAAAGTATGCTGCAGCTGTTAGTTCCTCCAAAAATATAAAATTAATTTTTTGGTTATTATAATTTACCAAAGTAAATAACACAACTTGTTCTACACTTTGTGAAGAAAGAAGAACTTAATTGACATTTTAACTTCTATTTTTTAATTTACCAAAACATTTAAATTGTACACAAAATATTTTTGAAATTTTAATACAAACATGATATGAGGTTTCTGCACATACCCGGGAAATTTGCTTTTTAGTGATACATATTTTATTGAGATGTGTGGTAACTAAAGCCTCTAAAAGTGCACCACAAAACACTGATTTTTATTAGTTCTCCCCAAACAGCTGATCCCTTATATTTGTAATCGGGGTTTCAGCCTAAAAGTATGCTGCAGTCCCTCCAAAAATATAAAATTAATGTTATCGTTATTATAATTTACCAAAGTAAATTGATTTAAGTGCACACTTCTTGAAGAAAGAAGATCTTACTTGACATCATAACTTCTATTTTTTTAATTAACCAAAACCTTAAAATTACACACAAAATATTTTTTAATATTGAATACAAACATGACAAGTGGTTTCTGCACATACCCGGGAAATTAGCTTTTTAGTGATGTATATTTTATTAAAATTTGTGGTAATTAAATCCACTAAAAGTGTACCACAAAATAAGAGTTTTTACCAACAGCTGATTCATGTTATTTTTAATGGGGAATTTTTGCCTAAAACTATGCTGCAGTAATTAATTTTTTTATTTTATTTTCCAGTCACCTCATAACTGTATACGCTTTCTTTAGTGTCCATAACAACATGTTGCCACATGTCTTGTTGTAACATATTTCTAGTAATAAAGTAGTATTCTATAAATTGTTTTTGTTCTTCTTTTTTTTTGTAAAAGAAATGACCTTATTAATGACCCTGTGAAACCATTGTGGGTTATATTCTTCGGTTTCGTATTATACATGCTTTATTTTTCTTCTCTCAGAAGAAACATAAATCATTTATTTTGTTATATAGCACTTTGGCTCTATCCGCTTTTCGTTTCATCATTCACAACATTTCACCAAAAGTATCACATGACTCCGAGAAAATCATTTAATATTTTTTGACAGCTGCTCTCAGAACAGATTTAGTTTGTCCATTTCATTTGAGCAATGCCGCCCCGGGAATGAGCTCTGATGTTTGTTATTTTCAAATCATCAAATCCTCCAGCTTTTTTTCATTTAAAACAAAGGTTCAAAACAATAGAGTAAGGCAAAAAATTGGCAAAATCCCGCAGAAAAAACACTTGGTATAAAAATGAAAAATGATACTTAAGTTAAGCTGTTTTCAGCTTGATTTACTTCGAGTCAAAATAAAACAAAAAACATTTTTCATATCAAATACACTCTTCTTCGCTACATTGCCAGAGGAGATGAAGAGACATCAAAACATATACTCTGAGACAAGTTTAGAAAACAAAAAATCCTTATGAAAGAAAAGATGAAAAATATTGTTTATTTTCTTTTTGGTGGGGAAAATTCTGGTGACATTGGTAGGACGGAAAAAAACACACTCTATGAGAAACACTGGAGATACATATGTCATTTTATTACACGGGAATTGGATGCGAACAATCACCGGAAACAACATACGAGGGAGGTTTAGGCAGAGCTCATTATCCTGCAAGAGTGCGGTTTATAAAAAGCGAATATCAATTTTTGTGGTGAACCTCTCTCTATCTAAGCATTAAGTCAACATTTGCCGCGTATATAAGACATTATGAATATACATTATAAATATTGAACTTGGCTCATAAGTATGGAATTGGTTAATAAATCGACTTCAACGCCACATGCCGGTCACGATGTTTGGTATTTAAAACTCTATATAAAATTATTTTATGCTTGAGCATTAAACATTTTTTCACAGAAGAATTTATTGAACCAGTAATGAACATTGTCAATTTTTAATCAAATCGGATCTGATTTAGATAAGGATGTGTGCTTTAGATACTTTATTTGTCATTCGATCTTTGTGAAATTTGGCCAGAGAAGAGTTTATTGGGTCTGCAAGATTCCATTATTATTATATTATATTTTATCACTGATCTGATCACGTTGAGAATGATTGGTATCAGTTAATTAGTATTAAATGCTCCAGACGACTGCATCAAAGAAATATACTACTTAGTAGAAGACCGGTTTGGTTATCTACTCCTTAATATAAGAAAAGTAGTGTTATTTACTCCATAGTACAGGACCAGTTTGATGGCCATTAAGGTTATCGTCTGCTTAGTAAAATTCTAGTTGGTTTATCTTCTGAAAAGCACACGTCCAGTTGGGTTATCTAATTCTTAGTAGAAGGTCAGTTGTGTTATCTGTACCTTAGTTAACTATACACTGGGTTATTTATTCCTTAGTAGAGCGTCAGTTTTGTTATGTATGTATTACTTGATGTTAACTTGGATTATCCTTTCCTTAGTAGACGACCAGTAGGCGGTTAGTTTGAGTTATCTACTTCCTAGTAGAGGGTCAGTTGTGTTATCTATGTCTTAGCTAACGATAAGTCGGGTTATCAGTTCCATAGTAGAGGGTTAATTGGGTTATCTATGCCTTAGTTGAGTCCAGTTGGGTTATCTACTCTTTAGCAAACGACAAATTATGTTATCTACTCCTTAGTTAACGACGAATTGTGTTATCTACTCCTTAGTAGACGACAAATTAGATAATATACTCCTTACAATAGGGCTAGTGGGCTTTTCTCTTCCTAGTAGAGGGTCAGTTGTGTTATCTATGCCTTAGCTAACGATAAGTAGGGTTATCTAATCCTTAGTAGAGGGTCAGTTGTGTTATCTCCTTAGAATAGGGCTAGTTGGCTTTTCTCTTCCTAGTAGAGGGTCAGTTGTGTTATCTATGCCTTAGCTAACGATAAGTAGGGTTATCTAATCCTTAGTAGAGGGTCAGTTGTGTTATCTCTGCATTAGTTTGGACATCTACTCCTTAGTAGGCGGCAATTTGGGTTATCTACTCATTAGTAGACGACAAATTAGAGGTACACACCTTAGTATAGGGAGAGTTGGCGTATTTAGTGTTTAGTTGACGACAAATTTATCTACTCCTTAGGACAGATACAGTTGGTTTATCTACTCCTTAGTAGAGATACAGTCGGATTATCTATTCTTTGGTAAGTTACCAATTGGATTAGTAGGGGTCAGTTATGTTACCAATGCCTTAGTTAACGATAAATTGGATTAACTACGCCGTTGACGTCCAGTTGTGTTATCTACTCGTTAATAGAGAAACAGTTATGTTATAACCTCTATGGTTGACAACAAATGGGGTTATCTACTCCTAAGTGAACGACAAATTGGATTATCTGTACCTTTGTTGATGACAAATTGGGTTATCTAAGCCTTTTTGATAACTAATTGCGTTATTTTCATTGTCGTGCTGTAACAAATTGAGTTATCTTCTCCTCAGTAGAGTGCCTCTCGACTAATCTCCTCTCTCCTTGACGACAACTTTGGTTATATACTCCTTAGTAGAGATACAGCTGAATTATCTACTCATTAGTAGACGACAAATTAAGTTATCTACTATCTACTTCTTAGCAGAGGGTCAGTTGTGTCATCTATGTCTTAGTTGACGTCCATTTGGGCTATCTACACCTTAGTAGATAACATTTTACGTTATCTACTCGTTAGTAGAGGGACAGTTGGGATATATCTTCTTTGTTTGAGGACAAATTAGGTTATTTACTCCTTAGTAAATGACGAATTGGGTTATATAATTCTTAGTAAACGATCAGTTGGCTTATCTATGCCTTTGTTGGCGACAAATTGAGTTGTCTATACCTTTTTTGGACGACAAACTTTATGACTGACTCCTTAGTAGACCACAAATTGGGTTATCTACTCTTTGGTAGAGGACCAGTTGGCATATCTCCTCTCTAGTTGACGACACGTTGGGTCATGTCTTGGTTGACGCCAAATTTGGTTATCTACTTACTATTAGGCGACCAGTAGGGTTATCTACTTCTTAGTAGATGCATTGTCCTTGATGGACCTATCAGGCGTTTGGTATTGTACCAGACCAATTTCCTAAAGTCGGCCGTCTAAAGCTTGAGATTGGAAAAGAGTAGTATTTTGTGAGGTCTTTATACGGGGAAAATGCTCGTATAAAACATATGACCGATGTGACTAATTTTTACTGAAAATTGTTCGACGTTGAATGTCTTTTCCATATTTTTTTGATTGCGACGGCTTTTCGGCCTGAAGGCAAATTCCTGCTTAATTTAGTGTTAATAAAGTAATTAAGAATAGTCTCCGGATAATGGTTCCTTTCCACTTATTTGGCTGCCCTTTTTTGATGGGCTGCAAGTTTTTGAGTCCAAAGTTCTAAACAAAACAGAGCCAACTCTTTATACCTCACTTTTGTGGCATATTTCTACAATTCTGAAAATTGTTTAAACATCCCTCGTACTATCGCTCCCCACTTCCCATATGTGTATGGCTGAAATGAGAACGCATCTAATTTTGCATAAATTGCCAATAAATTTTGTGGAGAAAGTCAAGGAAGAGAAGAAACCAAAAAAAAACAGCGAATCTCAGAAAACACACAAAGGAACAAAACAATTTTTTATCATAATCGAGTATATGTCTGCGTATTTTTTCTAAGAGAAACATGCGAAAATAAATTGCTTTAACAATGGCGCTAAGGCCAGAAAAATGCTGTCAAGTGAAGTAAAAACACTTGTCAAACTTTAACGTGTGACAGATTTTTGTCAACCCCGCGTGTAACTTTTGACACTTAAGACAGACCGTCCTTCTTCATTGCTACCACCTCCGCCCACAATCAACTAAGAAAAAAAAACAAAGACAATTCCAAAAATGTGGGTTTTGTATAAATGGCAGAGGAAGGAGAGCAGAGGGCACCTGTATTTGATGGTGTTTGAAGGGCGGGAGAGTGCAAGAGATAGGAAGGTGAGTGATTGTTTGACGGCCAAAAAAGATTACACGATTATTACACATACTCCTACTCCTACATATCCTCCTTCGTCGTTGTGTCGTGAACATACAAAGTCATTCGCCAGAAAAACGTTGACATTTGTCACTTGTTCATTCATTATGTGTTCCATATTCTGATTCTTGATTTCTGACAGAGTCATATCCCGCCACAGCGACACAAGGCTCTTCATTTGTTGTAGTTGTTGTGTTGTAGGAGTTTTGTTCTGGCAAAGTCCTTATCATCATATTGCTTTTGCTGGTAACTTTCGGGTAATTTTTCTTTCCTTGTGCTCTGCAGAAATTCGTCAAATTCATTGTTACTCGTTCGCCAAATGGGAATGCCAACATTGGCGATTCTTTGATTCTCCAGCTCCTCCTTCCCATATGTGTCTTTTTTACTCGAAACGTCATTGTTTTATTTTCATTTCATATTTGTAAGTCATCATCGCGATTGTGTCACACATCCTGTCAGATTTATCAGGATTTCGTTTTTTTTGTGTTTCTTCATTCGTTTCGCTTTTTTGGTTTTAATTTTGCGCGACGTGGAACTTCATTTGATTAGTGATGCCGTAGTTGGAGATAAACACATACATTCCCCAAACACTCCGTGACCGGGAACGCACGAATGTCAAAAGTTGTGGGGGAGAGGTTGTCTGACATAAGACCTCAGGTCTAATAAAGACAAATTTTAAAAGTGGAAAAGGAACCTTAGGGTGGAGAATTTTTGTGGAATTTAAAAAAAATAGGAATTTAATTTTTATATCTATTCAATTATTTTTTTAATCATTTTATTTTATTTTATCTTATTTTATTTTATTTTATTTTATTTTATTTTATTTTATTTTATTTTATTTTATTTTATTTTATTTTATTTTATTTTATTTTATTTTATTTTATTTTATTTTATTTTATTTTATTTTATTTTATTTTATTTTATTTTATTTTATTTTATTTTATTTTATTTTATTTTATTTTATTTTATTTTATTTTATTTTATTTTATTTTATTTTATTTTATTTTATTTTATTTTATTTTATTTTATTTTATTTTATTTTATTTTATTTTATTTTATTTTATTTTATTTTATTTTATTTTATTTTATTTTATTTTATTTTATTTTATTTTATTTTATTTTATTTTATTTTATTTTATTTTATTTTATTTTATTTTATTTTATTTTATTTTATTTTATTTTATTTTATTTTATTTTATTTTATTTTATTTTATTTTATTTTATTTTATTTTATTTTATTTTATTTTATTTTATTTTATTTTATTTTATTTTATTTTATTTTATTTTATTTTATTTTATTTTATTTTATTTTATTTTATTTTATTTTATTTTATTTTATTTTATTTTATTTTATTTTATTTTATTTTATTTTATTTTATTTTATTTTATTTTATTTTATTTTATTTTATTTTATTTTATTTTATTTTATTTTATTTTATTTTATTTTATTTTATTTTATTTTATTTTATTTTATTTTATTTTATTTTATTTTATTTTATTTTATTTTATTTTATTTTATTTTATTTTATTTTATTTTATTTTATTTTATTTTATTTTATTTTATTTTATTTTATTTTATTTTATTTTATTTTATTTTATTTTATTTTATTTTATTTTATTTTATTTTATTTTATTTTATTTTATTTTATTTTATTTTATTTTATTTTATTTTATGTTATTTTATTTTATTTTATTTTATTTTATTTTATTTTATTTTATTTTATTTTATTTTATTTTATTTTATTTTATTTTATTTTATTTTATTTTATTTTATTTTATTTTATTTAATTTTATTTTATTTTATTTTATTTTATTTTATTTCATTTTTTTAGCTCAGCTCTAGTATAACGGTAAGTCGGTCTTAAATGTCGACTTTAGTATACGGAAACTACTATAGTTTAGAGGAAGAAATACCGCTGAGGTCGACTTTAGTATAGTGGACGACGGATCTCAGTTGTCGTCTCTGGAATAGATAACGATCTCAGTTGTCGTATTTTTAGATAACGATCTCAGTTGTATTTTATTTTGTAATGTTTTTGTTTCACTTTTTATTTCATGTTAAAAAGATCGACCGACGGTTAAACGAAACCCTAAACTACAAGCTCTGGTATAGAGCAAGGTCGACCTCAGAGGTAAACTCTAGTATAGATCGCCTTTAGATATCTACTCTACTGCAGAGGAAGATCGACATCAGACTCTCGTGATCGACCATAGCCTATAGTAAATATGCGGTATGGGAAAAGGATATCTCAATAAACGTCTCTAAAATTTTTTGTTTACAGTCAGCGTCCCTTTTTACAACTCTGGCTCTGTCACGGATACGATTCTACATCCTTAGCAATTTTCCTCTGGGAATACGAGTATATGTATTAATCTACGAGACGTACATATAGTAAATTTCAATAGCATGTCATCGTTTGTGATTTGGTTTCATTTGCTCCCAACATGTTGTTACCACATACCTTATTCTAATTACATTAAAAAATTCCATTTTAATAACCATTAGAAAAATTGTCATCATTTCAAGAATGTATCCCAGTTATTCGCCTCAACGCCTCACACCTCCCAATACCAAGAAATCCACCCTCTTTGAAAAATATATTTGTCCAAAATGTAAGTCATATCAAAATCTCTCCGCCCTCTTTGAAAAATAAAAAAGCTTGGTTATATTTGATATAATCACTTTTCCCTTCAATTTTTTATGATATTACTAACTTCTCTCTCTCCCTTCTCTTCGCTTAATTTTCGATATATGTACTTCAAGGAGACAAAAACAATTTCTCAAGTCAAGTGTTTTGAAATTTTGTGGTATTTGTGTAATAGAACAAAAGTATTTCATATGTCATACATATACACATATATAGATGTGTGGAATACGGAAAACCCAGGGAGAGAAGAAAAAAGAAGCCAAACCAAGTTCAAACCTTGACAACATAATCCCATACAGGCGATAAGCGTTTGCAATTCTCTACTGGGGGAGGGCTGAGGGTGAAACTGTTACCTTAGTCATATATTCAAACATATTTTTCGCTTTGGAAATCTCTCCCCCTGAAATAAACCACTGAACGAACACATTGACATTCCTTAACCGAAAAATTCTATTATGAAAGGTATGCAAATATTATTACTACAGAAGGCGATGATGAAGCCAACAATGCTGCTGCTGCTGCTGACGACGATGATGATGATGACGATTTTATGCTAGACTGAAAGTCTAGAAGTTGAATTGTAGCCAAAAAATAAATGAAAAACAAGTGAAGAAGGATTTTCAAGAGGATGTAATGTAATCTCTAGGTCTGAGACATGAAGCAGCATGCTTACTTACTCGTACTACAACTACTCGTACTACTAGCTACCAGCAGCAGAACACAAAAGGAAGTTAAATACTTGACATATTTTCATAAGTTGTAACGTTTCGGGTTGTCGTCGTTGCATGAATGTTGTTTGCTTCGTTGCCAAAAGTGAATGTCATATGAGTAAAATACATTTTAGTTCTTATAGTAAACTTTTAGGCGTTCGAGAGTGGGAGAAGGTATGATAAGACTGGGAAACCGAACTAATACGAGTATAAATTTCAAAATCTACCTTTAGTTCGCAAAAGACAAAAATAAGGTAGACGGAGATTAGAGAGAATAAAAGACAGGGGAAAGACATTTTATTTCAACACAAGTAAATCGAATAGAAGACGTCTATGTTACAGAAGAAGTAATCTTTATTATAGAGGAAGACATCTCAGGTCAAGTATAATATAGAACAAAACCGAGCTCAGATACATATGTATACCCTGGAGGATGTATCTACTATAGATGAGTAAAACTGAAATAAGCTACAGAACACAAAGACCGAACTAGAATATGTCTCTATTCTAGAGAATTCTTCCATCGACGATTGATGTCGACTTTAGTAGAGGGTAAGACATAGTACGACTTTAGAAGAGAGGAAGTGTGGCATCAGAGATCGACTATAGTATAGCGGAAAATCCACCTCAGAACTAGACTCTGGTATAAAGAACGACTGACCTCAGAACGTTAAGTTCGGCCATGCCGAATCTTATATACCCTCCACCATGGATAGCATGTGACCTCACAAAATAACTCAAACCTAAAGAAAATAACACCGAAAACACAAAAAATATAGTAGATGAGAACAGTAGGAATCAAAACAAGTTAGATGCTATATATGGGAGCTATATCCAAATATGGACCGATATGGCCCATTTGCAATCCCTGCAACTATAAGAAGTATTTGTACCAAATTTGATCAACATAGCTCTATTATTGCGGACTGTAGCGTGATTACCACAGACGGACGGACGGACAGACGGACGTTGCTAAATCGTCTTAGAATTTTACTACGATTAAGAATATATATACTTTATCACTCAGATCAAAATTTAGAGGTGTTACAAACGGAGTGACAAAATGAATATACCCCCCATCCTATGGTGGAGGGTATAAAAATATATTTCAGGAATCAACACCGGAATAGAGTAAGACGGACAATAAAGGTATAGAGTAAGGCCGATCGCAGAACAACCAAGGCTGACTTCAAATTTCAAAGGCTAACTTCAAATGTAGTATAAACGGAGACCGGCCTTAGTGGACTGGAGTTTTCCTCTACCAGTATACTGAAGTCCAGATGTAGAATAAGACCTACCAGTGGTCGTATTTAGTATAGATAACGATCTCAGTGGTCGTTTTTAGTATAGATAACAACCTCAACCTCGTATTTAGTATAGATAACGACCTCAGTGATCGTATTTTGTATAGATAACAACCCCAGTGGTCGTATTTAGTATAGATAACGACCTCAGTGGTCGTATTTAGTATAGATACCGACCTCAGTTGTCGTATTTAGTATAGATATCGACCTCAGTTGTCGTATTTAGTATAGATACCGACCTCAGTTGTCGTATTTAGTATAGATATCGACCTCAGTTGTCGTATTTAGTATAGATAACGACCTCAGTGGTCGTATTTAGTATAGATAACAACCCCAGTGGTCGTATTTAGTATAGATAACGACCTCAGTGGTCATATTTAGTATATATAACGACCTATGTGGTCGTATTTAGTTTATATAACGACCTATGTGGTCGTATTTAGTTTAGATAACGACCTTAGTGGTCGATTTAGTTTAAATAACGACCTTAGTGGTCGATTTAGTTTAGATAACGAACTCAGTGGTCGTATTTAGTTTAGATAACGACCTCAGTGGTCGTATTTAGTATAGGTAACGACCTCAGTGGTCGTATTTAGTATAGATAACGACCTCAGTGGTCGTATTTAGTATAGATAACGACCTCAGTGGTCGTATTTAGTATAGGTAACGACCTCAGTGGTCGTATTTAGCATAGATAACGACCTCAGTGGTCGTATTTAGTTTATATAACGACCTCAGTGGTCGTATTTAGTTCATATAACGACCTCAGTGGCCGTATTTAGTTTAGATAACGACTCAGTGGACGTATTTAGTTTAGATAACGAACTCAGTGGTCGTATTTAGTACAGATAACGACCTCAGTGGTCGTGTTTAGTGTAGATAACGACCTCAGTGGTCGTATTTAGTATAGATAACGACCACAGTGGTAGAATTTAGTATAGATAACGACCACAGTGGTAGAATTTAGTATAGATAACGACCACAGTGGTAGAATTTAGTATAGATAACGACATCAGTGGTCGTATTTAGTATAGATAACGACCACAGTGGTAGAATTTAGTATATATAACGACGTCAGTGGTCGTATTTAGTATAGATAACGTATATAAACTATATATATAGATACTCGTCCTTAGTATACATAGTATAGTATAAATGTTGGCAACACTATGTTGTGGTAGACGCATTAAAAACCCTCTCTTGATTGAATATTAAAAAATTTTACTTTGCGGTGTGCTAGTGATCTCGTTCAGTGCTAAACTTACAAAGGACTAAATTGCCTTCTGTGGAAACATGAAGTTTTTCTGAATATTCTCATTTAAGAGTAGAAAATTCATCATTTATATTTTGCTGATTTGTGAACTCTTTGTTGTTGTGCAATTATTGCCATCGGCATTTACTACAAAGCCGAGAAATACATCAGTTTATCTCCATCTTATAAGCCGCTGCTATTGGTGCCGATCAGTTTTCATTGAGCTGTGATTATCTCCGTACTGAAGTGCTTGACGCCGACGATTTTAACCCTTTTATTTTGTGAAATCTGCTACCGCCGCCACTTGTTTGATTTTTGCCGCCGTCGATTACTGCTTTGCTTAGCCTAGTCGTCTGACATACGAATCAGCTGATCATTGAAAAGCTACCAAACAATAACAAAATTAATTTCTTGATTGATCACCATTTTTTCTACAAATTTGTTTTTGCTGAAAAATTATAATGTCTTTTCCTTGTGGAATTTGTAATATCGAAACCACTGGCACCAGATGCTTGCTGTGCAGGACATGCAATACTTGGCTCCATGCTGATTGCGAGAATGTTTCCAAGACGTTATTTACTACCTTGGACAAAAATCGTAACTTAGCCTATACATGCACGCGTTGTATGGAAAATCCACCAGATAATTCGGACCTTGCGTTTAAAACTGAGATGCGGAAGGAATTTGCTAATCTTAGAGAGAGTCTCCGTGTCCTTGCTGATGATATGAAGAGGGAAAATATGGAAATTAAATCTAAATTTGAGACTTTTGTTGTTGAGATACGAGCTGAACTGTCTAGAAATATGGAGGAATTAAAGCAAGATGTCGCAAACTGCAAGAATCTTGTGTTTGATCATGATATAGCAAACAAAACCAAATTCTTAGAGCTAGAAATGTTTAATCATGCCCTACAGCATAGACAAAATAGAACAGACATTATCATTACAGGCCTCTCTGACAAATTGGACAGCCTTAATGAGATGGTGGTGTTTTTATGTGCCCACTTAAAAGTTGATGTTACTCCTACCGATATACTTAATGTGATGTATATAAAAAATCGCAATGCAGTCCTTGTCAAATTTAGCGATGTTCAAAAGCGTGATAAATTGATGTCTGCATACTTTAAGTCTAAGAATCTTACAGTTTCTGATGTTCTTGGTGGTGATGATCATAGTCGGGTGTACTTAAATGACAATTATTCTACACTAGCTAATAAATTGCTAAGAGTTTGCTGGAAGTATAAACATGAGCGCAAAATAAAGGGTTATAGTATTATTAACCGTGAAATTTTGAAAACTAAGATAATTATGATCAACAATGAAATTAAAATTCTCAATTATCAGGAATGTATTGATTTCTTTAAAACTAACTCTCAAACCACATAATCATTACTTCTTTTTTCTGATGTATTTTCTGCTTTCCTTATACATTGATCTCATCACTTGCTATTTTTTATTATCTCTTATTTATCAATCAAGTGGGAACCACTTTTAATGAATTTGTATTTCATATTGAAAATGTTAAAATTTAATTATTTTATAATATATATTGTTAATGATAATAATTGGCTCCCCTTTAAATATGAATATTGCTTAAAATATAGTGATCCATAATTACAATCTTGGTCCTATAGCCAGTAATAACTACTTATTGAAGAACAATTTATCCTCTTATCCGGTAAACTTAAATATTGGGCACATTAATGCGCAAAGCTTGTGTCCCTCAAATTCAAATGTAAAACTTGAGGAATTCAAAAACACCTTCTTTGATTCCGGTCTAGATATTATTGGGGTTTCAGAAACATGGTTCAAATCTGATATTTATTCTAGTTCCTTGACTATACCCAACTATAATTTGGTTAGGAATGATCGTCCTAGTGATGTAAATCGATATGGAAATGTTCATCCTAGAAGAGCTGGTGGTGTTTGTTTATATATCTCTAACAAATTACGTTATAGAGTAGTCTACCATGGAATGCAGTATGGTGTATGCGAATCATTATTTGTAGAGGTTTTTGGTAACGGTACTTCTGTGATTGTTGGAGTTGTTTATCTACCCACAGGCTGTGTTGATGCATTTGAGGATCTACATAGCAGTCTCTTTGACCGTTACTCAAATATAATTGTTATGGGCGATTTCAACTACAATCTTTTTGATACCATTAAATCTTCACATTTCCGATCTATTGCTTCCAGGTGTGGTCTTGAGTGTGTCCACAACTGTCTGCCGACTCATCTTCATTTACCTAACAATAGCACTTCCTTGTTGGACTTTTTTCTATTAAGTCAACCTTCTCAACTTGCCTATAAAGGTCAGCTCCAATTTCCTTTTTTCTCCTCTCACCACAGTTTTATATTTATTTCTTTTAAATTTTCTTCTCAATCACAACAATTTGGGACAGAGTATAAAGATTACGAACGTTTACATATTGATAATCTAATTGTGCATTATAATATGATCAATATATCTCCAATTTTTTCTACAAATGATGTCGATCTTCAGTTGTCTATCCTTAATGATGTTGTTAATACACTGCATACCTTTGTACCCACATCTAGAACTAGGTCTAATAGTAACAATAATCGATGGATGAACTCTAGACTGATTGTTCAGGCCAGAAGAGATAGAGATATTGCATATGGTTCATATCTTAGAAATCGTACTAGCGAAACTTGGATGGAATACTGTCGCTTAAGGAATAAAGCCAAATCTGTTATTAGAAAAGAACGTTTGAAGTATGGAATTAATGTTTTTGCGGGTGCCAGTAGTTCTCAGATGTGGAAACAAATTCGAAGACTTGGATGTATCGGTCCTAATAACCATGATCTTGATGGAGATGATGTAGAGTCTATAGCAGACACATTCCTAGCCAATCTAAATCCTAATGATAATCAATCTTTTAATTTCGACGATTTCTTGGAAAGTTCAAATTCTTTCTCATTTCATCCAATCACTGAGCATGACCTCATTCAGGCAGTAAGCACGATAAAATCAAATGCTTCAGGCTATGATAATGTTCCGATTAAGTTTTTAAAAATTATTTTTCCCCTTATTTCACCGCTTCTCCTCCATCTAATAAATACTGTTTTTATGGTTTCTAAGTTTCCAATTGCTTGGAAGTTGGGACGGGTTACACCAATTTTAAAAAAAGGCAATCAAGGAAATACTGATTTGAGACCTATAACTATACTTCCTGCTATGTCAAAAATTCTTGAAAACTTGATGAAGATTCAGATTTTGGAGCACTGTGATGGCTTCTCTCTTTTTCACCCAAATCAATTCGCTTTCCGAAAAAACTATAATACTACCTCAGCCCTGCTTTCTCTTACAGATTCCATAAGACAAGAATTGGATACTCATGAAAGTTGTAATTTAGTTTCGCTGGACCTATCTAAGGCTTTTGACCATATAAATCATACCGTCCTGATAGAAAAATTACGTGCTAGATTTAACTTCTCTAAAACTGCTTGCAAATTAGTTTACTCGTATTTAAGTGATCGATCTCAGTACGTTTCTCTTAATGGTTTCAGTTCTAGTGTTGGTGTTGTTACTTCAGGGGTTCCTCAGGGGTCAGTTTTGGGGCCTATCCTTTTTTTGGTTTACATTAATGATATTATTTCGCAAATGGAAACTAGTGTTTGTCGACCCTATGTATTTGCAGATGATATTTTACTTTTATATAGATCAAATACTGAAGAAAATATTATTAATATTCATCTCGATCTCATAGCTAATTTGATGTGTGCTGATAATCTTTTGATCAACCCAAACAAGACAAAGGCTATAAGTTTCCATTTGCGAAATCGCAATATTTCATACCCCCGAATCTTCGTTAATGACCAATCAATAGAGTTCGTTCATTCTCTTAAATGCCTTGGAGTTACTAATTTTGGAAGTCATATTGATAATCTTACAAATAGAGTCTGCCTTACTTTAAGAAGGTTATACTCTTTAAAAGCATATACACCGAGACATGTAAGATATCGTTTGGGTCATTCTTTGTTAATGTCTCTGTTGAATTACGGAATCGAAGTCTATTCTGGGACTTGGTCCTATAACCATGATAGAATTGAGAGGATTGTTAGAAAGATCGTACGCTATGTCTATGATTTGAGAATACAAGACCATTACCGTGTTACTGAACTAACGCATACATTTCTAGGATGTTCATTTCGCGATTTTCTAAACTTACGAACAGTACTTCATTTTTATAAAATCATGAAATCAACACAACCCCAAATTCTAGTTAATCAGTTTTCATTCATAAACTCGACGCGCAATGTACAAATTGATATCCCTCTCGTTCACTCTTCGATATATGAGCATTCATTCCTAGTAAGGGTCTATCGATTTTGGAACCAATTACCTAATCTACTCAAACTATTCTCTTACACCTATTCTTCGTACAAGAGAAAAGTTATAAACTACTTAAATGGCATTTCGCCTTAATATTTTATATTGTACATAATTCTCTATTTTTACCGTCTGATTGCTATGGGACCCTAATTCTTTATTCCTTTATTTTCTGCAATGTTCATATGGCTGGGGAGCCATTTAAGTATTACTCTTATTTATTAATAATTTTTAATATATTTGAATTTAGTTATTGTTATACATAGTATTAATCTCACAGTACATGTATAATTGGCCTCTTGGGCTTTCTATGTATTGATATTAAATAAATAAATAAATAAATAAATAAATAAATAAAATAACGACGTAAGTGACCGTCCTTAGAATGGATAACGATCTCAGTGGTCGTCCTTAGAATGGAAAACGATCTCAGTGGTCGTCCTTAGAACGGATAACGACCACAGATGTCTACCCTAGTATAGATAACGACCTCAGTGGTCGTCCTTAGTATAGATAACGACCTCGGTGGTCGTCCTTAGTATAGATAACGACCTCAGTGGTCGTCCTAAGCATAGATAATGACCTCGGTGGTCATCCTTAGTATAGATAACGACCTCGGTGGTCATCCTTAGTATACATAACGACCTCGGTGGTCGTCCTAATTATAGATAACGACCTCGACCTATATATAGATACTCGTCCTTAGTATACATAGTATAGTATAAATAACGACGTAAGTGACCGTCCTTAGAATGGATAACGATCTCAGTGGTCGTCCTTAGAATGGAAAACGATCTCAGTGGTCGTCCTTAGAACGGATAACGACCACAGATGTCTACCCTAGTATAGATAACGACCTCAGTGGTCGTCCTTAGTATAGATAACGACCTCGGTGGTCGTCCTAATTATAGATAACGACCTCGGTGGTCATCCTTAGTATACATAACGACCTCGGTGGTCGTCCTAATTATAGACAACGACCTCGGTGGTCGTCATAATGATAGATAACGACCACGGTGGTGGTCCTTAGCGCAGATAACCACCTCATTGGTCGCCCTAAGTATAGATAACGGTATCGGTGGTCGTTCTTAGAGTACATAACGACCTCGATAGTCGTCCTTAGTATAGATAACGATATCGGTGGTCGTTCTTAGAGTACATAACGACCTCGATAGTCGTTCTTACTATAGATAACGACCTCAGTCCTTAGTATAGATGTCCTTAGTATAGATATCGACCTGAGTGGTCGTCCTTAGTATAGATGTTGACTGCGGTGGTCGTCCTTAGTATAGATGTTGAATGCAGTCTTCCTTAGTATAAATCCTGGTACAGAACGTCATCAGTTTTCATCTCTAGTACAAAACGTCATCAGTTTTCATCTCTAGTACAAAACGTCATCAGTTTTCATCTCTAGTACAGAACGTCATCAGTATACGTAAGGACCTCAGTGATCGAGTCTAGTATAGATTACGACCTCAGTGGTCGAGTCCAGCATAGATAACGATCTCAGATAGTATAGATAACCATCTCAGTGATCGAGTCTAGTATAGATAACGACCTCAGTGGTCGTCCTTAGTAAAGATAGCAACCTTGTTATAGATAACGTCCTCGGTGTTCGATCCTAGTGTAGATAACCTAGCGGTCAACTATAGTATAGATGTGATCCTTAGATGTCTACTACAATATAGCAAAAAATCCTTGGTGGATCACACCTATGTGAAGAAAAAGCCTAATGGTAGACTACAGTACAGAAAAAAAACTTAGTCGCTAACTCCACTAAGAAAACTGCTATAAAAGGTTAAGATTATAATAGTTGTTCCTTCCTGTTTAAGTTTTGCAAATTTTTCTTGCTTCGACCTACCTTACCAGACCTCTCTTTGTGGTCAGGATGATTGCCTTGTGTTGCGGGTATACCACTACCAATATAACTAAAACTAATACTACTCCAACTGCTACACAACACTGTATGTACAATGTACTTGATATTAATATGTTGTTCTGTATAGAATAACATTTGTATTTCTACATAAATGTTGTTGGGAAAATGTTGTCGTTGTTGCCACCAAGCCAACAACAGCAACAACATCAGCACAGAGAACTGGATCAACATCAAAATTTTCATACATTTCTATCCAGTGTGACAATGACATTTAATCTTTTTTGGCTTTGGCTAAAAGCAACTGCTGCTGCTGTCGCATACTTGGCTACAGAGCAACAACTATGGAAGGCAACAACAACACAAAAATATAGTAAAATATTTACATATGAAATTTGAATGCATCATCATCGTATTTTGTATTGGTGTTGGTTACAATTTCTGTGGAAATTTTGTATTTTTGTGTAGATAGATGAGAGGTTTTTATTTGTACTCTTCAGGGTCGGTCGCTCGCATGTTTTGGGTTCATTCGCTCATTCATTCGTCTCATATACTCGTATAAAGGACGTCAGCAAAATTGTGGTATTTTTTCATTTTTCTTGGTATTTCTGTTAAAGTGTGTGTATGTGTACATATGTAAATGTTATTATTATTATTACTTTTTTTTTATTTGATAAATGTTATTACATTTGTTTTGAAGTAGATAAAATATGATATTATTTTCATTCTTTGGGTATAGCATTCGCTCTCAACGACACAGAGAGCAGTGAAAAAGTCAAAATGTCTGAAATGACATTGTTAGTTTTATTCTTGAAGATAATTTAAATGTTATGCAGACTAGGAAAAAATTATTAATTATTAATCTTTGGGATTCTCCCTGGGGCCTAGTTTGAGATAGTTAAAGTACAAAAGTGGCGCCCAACGTGTTTTGCGAACATTGTATGTATAATTATATTTGGCACCAAATATGCCAATTTTTTTATTATTGTGTAAATTACAAAAGTGACATCAAACTTAATTTGTTAATTTTGTAATAATACTCGTATATTCAACACAGACATCCCATGGATGTAAGACAATGTTTTTTTCGTTGCATTGAGAGAGCGAGAGCTGCAACACACTAAACAAAGATAACTTTTTTATTTTTTTCCGATGTAATGACTTACTGATAAAAACTTAACCGGGAAATAATGAAAGAGAGTAATCCCATGTTTACATTTTCTATTTTAATACTCTACGGCGAAAGAATAATATGTTTTTTCCAATCGATGAGTCTCGGTTCGGCCCGATTATATTTTAATGTTACACTTTCATTATACACTGCACATCGCTCTCTCTCTCTCTTTTCTGCCGTTGTACTCGTAATGACCTGTTGATAATGACCTAACCGGAAAATAATGAGAGAGTGATCCCACGTTTACATTTACTATGTTATTGCTCTCAAAAGGTTCATATGTATGTTTTCCCCTATCATGTCTCTCTGTTAGGTTCAGATGTTTAATTAATGTTTAATTTTCTTGGTGCGCTCTGGCTCTATCTATCCGTTGTACTATTTTGTTATTGTTTTTGTTACATGAAATCAAATACTGATGGAGCAAGAAAGAGGGAGATAGCCCCGAGTAAAATCTTATCAGAAAAACGTAGAACAAACGAAGAGACCCGACAACTGAGAATTTGTTCATTGATGAATTGGACCGGTGAATCAGGTACATTGTCCGCTCTCTCATTTAAGGCAATGATACGAAGATGAATTCAATTATAAAGATCATTGGCTGGGGAAACAGGTTGCCTGAGCATACTCTCATTTAATAATGTGATCTGAAGAATAATTAACTGAAGTGAATGAACAAATCGACAATGCTAAGTCGAAACATGTAGTTTTTCAGCAGAGGCGATCAAAGGTATTTGATTCGAATATTTTTCACATCCAAATGTTGTTACATCAGGAGAAAGCTGTTGACGAATTAATGTTGATAAGTTGGAATATTTAGAAATTAAAAAAAGCAATGTCCCTAAGAACATGATAAGTTGACTTAGCATACTTTTGAATGAAGGTATTGCAATGATTGGCAAAAGAACTCTACACTCTCTCTATCTTCCTCTCACTTGCTTACAATATGTACCATTGCGTGTTAATCGACCGGCGAAACTGTTATACTGACCACTCTGTCATTTCAGAAAGTCAACGAATATAGAAGATGTGTCATCGTATGTTTGTTTACATTTTCTCGAGTTACGAACGAAATGATTTTTCAAACGCCAAAAAATAGTTTTTCGCTGCCTTTTCTTGAACTTTTTTGGCACGTATCGATTGATACTAATTTTCTAATCGTGATAATTACAAAAAAATCGGGAAAATCGGTCTGGAAATACGTGAAAAACCTTACTCGCTGAAATCAAATTCCTATTCGTTCGTCACTCTCAGCTACTCGTTATGCGACGGCACATCTTCGTAATTGACTGACTTTGGGGGAAACAGTTCGCCTAAACAGCCTCTAATTTAAGACATTGACTTAAAGAAGAATTAAGTAAAAGAAATGAACAAATTATGACATAGGGCAGCACAGACTCTCCATTATACAGATGTGCCGTCGTGACTTTGTTTACATTGTCGTGAGTTACGAACGAATATAAATTATTTTCAAACTCGAAAAAATAGTTTTCTGGATCATTTTTTTAACTTTTTTTTTGTACTTAACGATCGATATTTATTTTCTAAATGTGATAATTGCAAAAAAATCTGGAAATTGGTCTTAAAATACGCAAAAAAAGCTGAAATCAAATTTCTATTCGTTCGTAACTGATAGACTACTCGCTACTGGACGGAACTTCTTTATAATTTTATTTTCTTTGTAGGGCAGTGCTTGGTAGGAGAACGATGCACTCTCTCCCTTCCTCGTTTAGAATCTTCGTGAGTCGTCATCAGTGTTGCCACCACTAAAAATTTTTTTCTACCAAAATTGTTCAAAATTTCTACCAAAATCGTTTGATATCTTCCATATTTTATTTTGCGAAAAACATATATCCATAAATTGTTATTGTAGGGAATTATTTTCTTTTTTATATTTAAATAAAATTTGTTCTCGTTTGGTTTCTTTTCGTACTCTTCACTCGAATAAGGTTTTTATTTTCCGATTTCCATTGCTCATTTAGTAAGACATCTAAAAAACGAGGTTTTCTATACCCTATAGCAATCTTTGGTACATGGTATTATAATTTTGTTTAGTTCCAGCTGTTTGTAACGCAATAAAGTGCTAGACCCAGAACTAGTGCCACCTTAAGTATAGGGATAGACTCCGAATCCCTAGCTGATTCGATCTAGCCATGTCTGTCCGTCCGTCCGCTGTCCATGTAAACGTTGTAATCAATGTACAGGTCACAATTCTGTACTAAATCATGATGAATTTTAGCACGGGAATCTTTTTCGCATCGAGGACAAACGGTATTGAATGTGGAGAAAATCGTATTTTACGGGTACATCTATCTATCTATCTATCTATCTATCTATCTATCTATCTATCTATCTATCTATCTATCTATCTGATCATTACTAGATTTGGCACAAGAGTTTAGTGAACCAGGAATGAACATTGGCAATTTTGAAAGTTCGGTTCTCAATTAGATATAATCCGATTGGTATTAATCCTCTATAGAAGAGAAGATTTTTTTGAGTTGGCGAATATTGTCAAGTTTGAAGAAAAACGATGAATCGATCGAAGAAATATATACATATATGGGGGATTTCATGTAAAGTGAGTGCATTTTTAAAAGCGATGTCTTCTGATCGGTTTGAAACTTGCTCCAAGTCCTATTGGATAGTAATTATGACACAAACGAGATCGGTTAAGGATTGTGTTGAATTTTGAAATTGTTGTCAATCGGCCCTTTTTCTCATCCGTATAACTAGTTACAAATTAATTTATGTTTCCGACAGCTTTTCTTCAATCTTTCTTCAAAAATAAAAATTTTTTTATATATTTTTTTTTGTGAGTTTTATTGGCGAATTTAAAAACTAGTTTTGACATTTGCTAATGATTTTATTTTTCGGTTATTTTTTCGAGTGAAAGCTTAGATATTTTAGAGCTATGTGGCTTAATGGTGGGATAGGACTTTTTTATCTATAAAAAAAAAAATAAAGGCTGAACCACATATTTTAGCATAATTCTAGAATCAGTTATCGTAATTGTTTCAGGATAACTTTAAAGAAGTACAAATTATGTAGGCTTCAGGTTATTCTAATATCATTTTTAGATCTCGTCAGCGGAGATGAATATTTTGACGAGCTATAAATCTACCAAATTTAGATTGATTCTTCCATTCTACCAAACTAACAAAATTCTACCAAATTTGGGAGAAAGACCCAAAAACGGCAACACTGGTCGTCATTGCGTACTCTCCCATTGAGAGTGTGATTTTAAGAGTAATATACCGAAGTAGTTAAAGAAATGATTTTACATAGCAGTGATTAGTATAAGAACTCTGCAGTCTCTCTCTCTCCCTCGTTTTAAATATTCTTGCGTGGTCATTGACCGAGAAAATCGGTATATTACTCTCATTTCAGATAGTGATTTACAGTATTCTTGTGTGGTTATTGGCCAGAGAAACGGGTATACTGCATATTCTCCTATTTAAGACTGTGAGTGGAAGAAGAACTGACTGGAATACTCAGTTGAACAAATAATGACATAAAGCAGTGTACGGTATTAGAACACTCTCCATCTCATTTAGAGCAGCGATGGGCACACAATACTTCTACAAAATGTTTATGTATTTGTGAGAAGTGTTAACACTCTCTTTATGCACTGCGAGAAATGGCATTTGAATTTTCCTAACATATATTTGTTGGGTAAGATAATAAATAAAGTGGACAACGAACATCATTAAGTAGATTTGGGGTTATTATACGCGTACGTAAAGAAATCTAACTTTAAATATTTATGTTATGATTAGCCACATACATATTTATTATGCTATGTAAATTAATCAATCCAAATTTTCCAATAAGAGTACTGCATACTCGTATTGATTATGCCATATTCTTTATTTTTTCTATTAACCGTTTTCGAGTGTCCAACTTTTTTTTTTTGGTTAGTATATTTAGGTGTTTATACAAATGCTATTAAAAAATCGTTGACAGATAATAGTATATACATTTAAAATTATTTTAAAAAATTCGTTACTTTATTTAATTTTGACAAAAGAAAATAATATATACATTTCTGCAGTAAGATAATAAATAATTTAAACTTGTAACTATTTAGAAATGTTTATAAATTCTTCGGTAAAAATACAATACATACTAAACTTTATTCCTATACTTGAAGTATGTATTGTAATAATTGTATCACCCATTTTTTCTTTATGTGCACGCTAAGCAACAAGCGACGACACAACCTCGTCGATCGAACGACCAAGCGCGACTGAATGATATTGAACTCTCATTCAATGTGTGTGCTCATGTACACGTGAGAGGAAAAACCCCGGGTAGTGCTTTTGCCCATCGCTGATTTAGAGTATGCTTGAGAGATAGAAGAGTTTGTCTATGACTGGACCAGAGAATAATTGCTAGATTGTTTCACTGTTTTCCGTGGGATTGTTAAATGGAAAAGTCATTTCCAATTGTGTTTATTACGATTGTATTATTAGTGGTATTTATCACAGACTCTCAATTATACAGATGTGCCGTCTTGACTTTGTTTACATTTTCGAATATAAATGATTTTCAAACGCGAAAATATAGTTTTCTGGAGTCTTTTTTGAACTTTTTCTTTACTTATCGATTGATATTAATCTCTAAATGTGATAATTACAAAAAAATCTGGAAAATCGGTCTTAAAACACGCAAAAAAATGCAATTGCTGAAAATCAAATTTCTATTCGTTCATCACTGATAGACTACTCGCTACTGGATGGACCTTCTTTATAACTTTAATTTCTTTGGAATTTATTTTCTCTATGGAAGTATGGGTAAGTTGTTATCGTGACTTGGGAGAATTAACTGTGTAGAGCAGAAGTGACCTAACCTACCAGAATAATTAGGTATACAGAAAGTGATTTTACATCGCAAAAATTTAATTGCAGATGCACCCTTTTAAAAAAACAAATTTTGTATTATTATACCCTGCACCATAGGATGGGGGTACATTAATTTTGACACTCCGTTTGTATATATGTATATTCCTAACCGTCGTAAAATTCTAAGACGATTTAGCCATGTCCGTCCGTCTGTTGTAATCACGCTGCAGTCCGTAATAATAGAGCAAGGTTGATCAAATCTGGTAGTAATATTTCTTATAGCTGCAGCTTGTTTGGGATTGCAAATGGGCTATATTCGTCAATGTTTTGATATAGCTCCCCTATAGAGGTCGCTTCGAAATACGAGTTTTGAGCCATAGATACCACATTTTTAAAGCAATTTAGCAGAAACTTTACAGTTTGTATTCTGTTTTGACAAGAATTCATCACAGCAAACATTTTACAGATAGGTTCATATTTTGTTATAGTCCCCCTATAGAGGTCGCTCTAAAATATACGTATTTAAGCCATAAATACCATATTTTCTAAGCATTTTAACTGAATCTTTGAAGATTGTATTTAATTAAGACAAGAATTCAACGCAGTAAAATTTTTTTGAATCAGTTCGTAATTTGTTATAGTCCACCTATAGATGTCGCTCCCAAAAGGTCTTATTTAAGCCATAAACACAACATTTTCTAAGAAATTTGGCTGAAACTTTGCAGCTTAAAATTCTAATTTGGCAAGAATTCATCTCAATAAAATTTATACAAATAAAATTTTATTTTGTTGTGGTCCCCGTGTAGATGTAACTCTCAAAAAAGCTAGTTTAAGCCATAAAAACCACAGTTTTCAGGTGAAGAGTTTGGCTAAAGAATTTGCGGCCTAAAAATTGCAGCGTTCATTTTTTTAATAATTTACTTGAACAAAAAGGATCGTTTCATGATTTGCTACATATCCAAAGATTTTTCCATTAATAAAATTAAATGCAATCCATGGTGGATGCTATATAATATTCTGCATGGCCGAACTTAACGCTTTTACTTCTTTTTAGTATGATTTGAAAAATATGTGTCAACGAAAAAAACAATAAGAATAAGTTTCCTCACAAAATTTGCTGGCCTGATGGTCGCTATATCTAAAGCTGAACCGATTTTGATCGATTTTAATAGACTTCATCCTTGATGTGAATAAGTGACTTATACAAAAAGATCGGAGAGGAACAACATCAGATGAACGGACAGATGGACAGACATGGTTAATCGAATCAGCTAATGATTCTAAGACGATCGGGTCTCATTTCAGTATTTTAAGGTGACACAAACATCTGCTTTGAACTTTAATAAATGAATGGTCGATTTTAAATTTGTGATAAATAGTAGCTATAAGTAATTTAAACATTAGACGGGGTCGCCAAAAAAATATTCCCAAATGCGATACGGAATATTAAAGCTTACTGTGAGTTTTGTAGATCGATCTAAACATGCGATACATGTCTGTGTCGGTCTCGACGAGTGCTACATTTGACTCATATATGTCGCTGATGTCCAATGTAATGTTCTAATGAAGACTTAACTTACTGCAGTTTCTACCACAAAAATATAAAAGTTTTTTCTGCAGGATTAAAGACCTTTAAAAACCATGAACTTGTGCCTTGGGTGTATACAGCTTTATTGAAAAACATAAATGCCACGTATGATAATGTGTATTACATATTGCTGTAAAGACATTGTATTTACAGCTATAATAAAAATATGTTTCCATTTGATATTTTCATAAAGGCTAAGTTCTTTCATCCATACAAATGATTCTTAAGTCTTCGCTAAGCCTTTGTTAATTTTTTTATTTTTATAAAAAAAAATTATAATTATAAATAAATACTTTATTAAATATTAATAACATTAATAAAAGTATATATAAGAAATATTAATAAACCTTCATAAGTGTGTTTAAAAACAATTTAAATATTAATAAATATAAAAATAAATCTATGAGAAATATTTAATAAAAAATATTTCTTATATTTAATGAAAATATTTACTTCACAGTAGTAGTTTTCAAATATTATATTTAATTTAATTTTTTTCATAATTATTATATATTACAAATTTTATAAAATTCCCCACTAATTTAACCTTTTTTTATTTATTTCCAGGTATGTGTTTGGCATTTATTTATTTCTTGTAGTTGGTAAGTTAACTCAGCCTTTTTTGCTCCCATTTTAAAATGCCAGTCTCTCAGTCTACATTTTGTGAACTTTCTAAACCAATTTTCAGCCTCATTATCTCCGATTACTCCCAAAACCTCAAAATTTCGCTGAAACCTATTTTAAACTTTTTCAACCAAATTTTGTTGTTTGTTCTCCATAACCACACACAAAAACCATTTATTGGCCACAAAACAAACGGGCATAAAACTACCGTCCTTTGTTGTGGATTTTTTTTCCCCAGCTGGTAAAAAAAATGTATTCCATTGACCAAAATATCCTAAGATTCGTATCAATTGTTTTGTTTTGTGCCATGACCAAAAAACCAACAGAGCAGCCGAAATCACCGCAATTTCTGACCATTCACTTTCATGATAACCGCCAAAATCACTGGCACACTGGGATCAAAAGGACCTCATTTTGGGTTTGTATGCAATTCTCTGCAACACATCGTGTGTGTTTGTGTTAACAATAGATTCTGGTTAAATGGGTCAACACTGATGGTCTGTGCTGTCTCTCAATTCTGCGGCAATGCAAAAATTCCCCTGAAAAGCCTAAAGAAAATCCTATAGATTTTACTTGCCAGATTTCCAGTTTTTATCTTTTTTACGTTTATATTGGGTTTCGTTCATTTGCTTTCAATATTTTTTTGTTTTGATTTTTTTTTGTTTCATCTTGGTCATCCCTACTCACTCTGCTTCGGGGGAACCGGCAAAAATGTCCATCCGTAAAAATGTTATGTCAATGCAGCAAAAAAGAAGCAGGGAGAAGAATCCTTCATGCCATAAATCATACGCATATTTTGTGTTGTATATATGGATATGGTCATAAATCATCTGATAGGTGGTCAGGATAACAACCAACCAAGCTGGACCAACCATGGGTGGCCCTGCCAGCACCAACTGCCGATGCGACAGCGGCTTCAGAAATTCTACAAATGAAATCAATGATGTTTCACAGATTTCTCTCTCTCCGTGTGTCCATTTGGTTTGAATGGCTATTGGGAAAATTGGAACAATACATTTTGAGTTGACACGGATGTGTGTGTGGAGATGAGTAACCACCATTACCACCCCACACAGTTAGGAAAACTCCAGCGATTTCCAAAAATTATCTCTCGTCATATACAAATGTATGGCCGATGGAACAATATTTCATTTCATTTTTTTTTATTTGAGAGGTTTAAAATTGTCTTCATCGGTTGCACAGTTATTTGAAGATTTAAATTGGCTACAAGCCTAAAAATTTGTTATATATTTTATTTTGCCTGAAAGTATGCCTTATTTCGTCACATATAAATGTATGAACGATTATATACTATTTCATTTCAAAATATTTTAATGTGGAGCTTTAAAATTCTTCATCGGCTGCAAAGTGAATGAGTCTAAAGTTTTTACAATCCTAAAAATATGCAATACCTTTAAATTTTCCAGAATGATATGACTTATGTTGTCACTCACAAATAAATCTTGGTTCGCAGGAATATTTTGTTTAATGTATTTACAATCCTATAAATATGCAATACATTTTAATTTGCCTGAAAGTATGCCTCATTGGGGTTTATCTTATTTTTAGTTAAATTTACTAAGACACTTCTAATACTACTTATTCGAACGGTACATCAAATATATTTAAAGTTATTCAGATTCATCCAAAAATTACCCGTTTTGTTTTTTAGTGAAACTTTTACCATTTCGTACCGAAATCCGGTGAAATTTTCTATAAATATAAAATTTTTATTAAATTTTCTTTAAATATAAAATTTTGGTTAAATTCTCTTTAAATATAAAATTTCTGTGAAATGTTCTATAAATATAAAATTTCTGTGAAATGTTCTATAAATATAAAATTTCATTGAAATGTTCTATAAATATAAAATTTCATTGAAATGTTCTATAAATATAAAATTTCGGTGAAATGTTCTATAAATATAAAATTTCGGTGAAATGTTCTATAAATATAAAATTTCGGTGATATTTTCTATAAATATAAAATTTCGGTGAAATTTTCTATAAATATAAAATTTCGGTGAAATTTTCTATAAATATAAAATTTCGGTGACATTTTCTATAAATATAAAATTTCGGTGAAATTTTCTATAAATATAAAATTTCGGTGAAATTTTCTATAAATATAAAATTTCGGTGAAATTTTCTATAAATATAAAATTTCGGTGAAATTTTCTATAAATATAAAATTTCGGTGAAATTTTCTATAAATATAAAATTTCGGTGAAATTTTCTATAAATATAAAATTTCGGTGAAATTTTCTATAAATATAAAATTTCGGTGAAATTTTCTATAAATATAAAATTTCGGTGAAATTTTCTATAAATATAAAATTTCGGTGAAATTTTCTATAAATATAAAATTTCGGTGAAATTTTCTATAAATATAAAATTTCGGTGAAATTTTTTTATAAATATAAAATTTCGGTGAAATTTTCTATAAATATAAAATTTCGGTGAAATTTTCTATAAATATAAAATTTCGGTGAAATTTTCTATAAATATAAAATTTCGGTGAAATTTTCTATAAATATAAAATTTCGGTGAAATTTTCTATAAATATAAAATTTCGGTGAAATTTTCTATAAATATAAAATTTCGGTGAAATTTTCTATAAATATAAAATTTCGGTGAAATTTTCTATAAATATAAATATAAAATTTCAGTGAAATTTTCTATAAATATAAAATTTCGGTGAAATTTTCAAAATTTCGGTGAATTTTTCTATAAATATAAAATTTCGGTGAATTTTTCTATAAATATAAAATTTCGGTGAAATTTTCTATAAATATAAAATTTCGGTGAAATTTTCTATAAATATAAAATTTCGGTGAAATTTTCTATAAATATAAAATTTCGGTGAAATTTTCTATAAATATAAAATTTCGGTGAAATTTTCTATAAATATAAAATTTCGGTGAAATTTTCTATAAATATAAAATTTCGGTGAAATTTTCTATAAATATAAAATTTCGGTGAAATTTTCTATAAATATAAAATTTCGGTGAAATTTTCTATAAATATAAAATTTCGGTGAAATTTTCTATAAATATAAAATTTCGGTGAAATTTTCTATAAATATAAAATTTCGGTGAAATTTTCTATAAAGATAAAATTTCGGTGAAACTTGCTATAAAGATAAAATTTCGGTGAAATTTGCTATAAAGATAAAATTTCGGTGAAATTTGCTATAAAGATAAAATTTCGGTGAAATTTGCTATAAAGATAAAATTTCGGTGAAATTTGCTATAAAGATAAAATTTCGGTGAAATTTGCTATAAAGATAAAATTTCGGTGAAATTTTCTATATATATAAAATTTCGGTGAAATTTTCTATAAATATAAAATTTCGGTGAAATTTTCTATAAATATAAAATTTCGGTGAAATTTTCTATAAATATAAAATTTCGGTGAAATTTTCTATAAAGATAAAATTTCGGTGAAATTTGCTATAAAGATAAAATTTCGGTAAAATTTGCTATAAAGATAAAATTTCGGTGAAATTTGCTATAAAGATAAAATTTCGGTGAAATTTGCTATAAAGATAAAATTTCGGTGAAATTTTCTATAAATATAAAATTTCGGTGAAATTTTCTATAAATATAAAATTTCGGTGAAATTTTCTATAAATATAAAATTTCGGTGAAATTTTCTATAAAGATAAAATTTCGGTGAAATTTGCTATAAAGATAAAATTTCGGTGAAATTTGCTATAAAGATAAAATTTCGGTGAAATTTGCTATAAAGATAAAATTTCGGTGAAATTTGCTATAAAGATAAAATTTCGGTGAAATTTGCTATAAAGATAAAATTTCGGTGAAATTTGCTATAAAGATAAAATTTCGGTGAAATTTTCTATAAATATAAAATTTCGGTGAAATTTTCTATAAATATAAAATTTCGATAAATTTTTTTATTAATATACCTTTGCAGACCTTTAAATACTTCTTTGGGGCTTGAAAGATAATGGTTTTACGCTGTGCTATTTCATCAATATACATATATATTTTTGCATAATTCTACAGTTTTATCTTAAAGACTTCTCAGATTTGCAAGATAACAAATAACAAAAATTTAAAGTTGAAAAAACTCCTAGAGCTTAGTTTGAAGGAGGAAAGGCTATCCCATGTTGCCTGAGGTTTTTGTCTAAGCTATTTCCCATGATAGTGGTATTTTGTTGTATACTTTTAGACCTTCTTTTTGTCTTAAAGAATTTTTTTAGATATGCCAGTTAACGAAATCTCTTCACTTTCGTATATCAATTTATTGGAAACAATACATAGTAAATCTTAATCACTTAACTCACTCCTCGGCCTATGTTTCTCACGCCCCGCAAAGAAATTCTCATTAATTTGCATACATTCATAAAATATGATCTGGTAGTTTCTGGGGTTTTTTTTCTGGTGTTAAGGGAGCACAAATAAAATAAACAAAATTTAATGCAGCATACCTCAAGGGGTGTCTGATAGACGACGCAGTCTGTTGAGGTACATAGGTAGGCGCATGGCTGGGCTAAAGCAAAAAAAAAACAAAAGAAGCAAGCACGAACTTTTATTATCTTTATGCTACACGCATAAACGTGATAACGACCTTAACCAACACATACACACAGATATATACAGAGGCAAAACTTTTGTTTTCCTTAGCCAGGATTCACACCAATCCGGCCGTGTAATATACAATAATCACAACAGCCATTAAGATTTTGCTGTGTATTTGAGTTTTTTCGTGTTTTTTGCCATAATACCCGCTGCGTAAATCGGGTGAAGGGAATGGGTGAAAGAATAAACGAACGAACAAATGCCAGGAATGAATGAATGAATACATGAATGTTACAATGTTGGTGTGTGTGTGTGTATGGATGGAAGATGATGATGGTGGTGGTGTTGATATATTCCTGCTACAATTTGTGCAATGTCTGCATTATTTACCCAAACCATGGAGACAATCTCCTCGGTGCTCCTCTGTCCGGGTCACATCATCGCTAAAGCACAAAGGAGGCGCAAAATGTTTTAACGCATAATTCCTGTGGGTGGTGCGGACAAAAGCAGGGCAGACTGCAAATGTTTGGGGTGGAGCAGATTTTTTAAGAATGTGCTAACAAAAAGCAGGCATTACCTATAATCTATATTTCCATTGTCGTCCATAAATACATATACATATATCCTTCTTTTCACATTTCATTATAATCATTATTTACTGATATCCTCCTTCCCCCATCTATCTTTCGGCTTTAGATTAGTAGATAGAGACCATTTAATTCATCGCTCCCACTCCTCATTTCATCATTTGTTCGTTTCGTTTTTTCGTTTTCTGTTAATGCCATAATCAGAAATGTATGAGCGTTTTGGGTAAAATTATTAAATAATCCTTAGGATTTTGCTACCTTTCTATTTTTTGTTGTGTGGCTGCTGCTTTGCTGCTCCTCGTGTTCCCTGGCTCAATGTCCTTTGGAATTATATAGCGCTTTTTGCTGCGTATGCTTTATTTTATCTGTGTGAATTACAGCTTTTACGTTTATACGCATATATTGTTACTATTTACATAATTTTTTTTTGTTTGCTAGATATTTGTTGTTTGCCAAACCACATTGGTATCGTTAAAAGTCTAGAAAAAAATCGAGGAAAAAACGAGTCACAAAAAAACACAAAGCAAATTGAAAAGGTCGATTAGAAAGGGAAGATGGATAATAGGAAAATATTGTAGTATAGAAAATTTCACAGAAAGTTTATATTTTTTAAAAAATTCACAGAATTTGTATATTTATAAAAAATTTACAAAAATTGTATTTATAGAAAATTTCACCGAAATTTTATATTTACAGAAAATTTCACCGAAATTTTGTATTTATAGAAAATTTCCCAGAAATTTTATATTTATAAAAAATTTCCCAGAAATTTTATATTTATAGAAAATTTCCCAGAAATTTTATATTTATAGAAAATTTCCCAGAAATTTTATATTTATAGAAAATTTCCCAGAAATTTTATATTTATTGAAAATTTCCCAGAAATTTTATATTTATAGAAAATTTCCCAGAAATTTTATATTTATAGAAAATTTCCCAGAAATTTTATATTTATAGAAAATTTCCCAGAAATTTTATATTTATAGAAAATTTCCCAGAAATTTTATATTTATAGAAAATTTCCCAGAAATTTTATATTTATAGAAAATTTCCCAGAAATTTTATATCCATAGAAAATTTCCCAGAAATTTTATATCCATAGAAAATTTCCCAGAAATTGTATATCCATAGAAAATTTCCCAGAAATTTTATATCCATAGAAAATTTCCCAGAAATTTTATATCCATAGAAAATTTCCCAGAAATTTTATATCCATAGAAAATTTCCCAGAAATTTTATATCCATAGAAAATTTCCCAGAAATTTTATATCCATAGAAAATTTCCCAGAAATTTTATATTTATAGAAACTTTCCCAGAAATTTTATATTTATAGAAAATTTCCCAGAAATTTTATATTTATAGAAAATTTCCCAGAAATGTTATATCTGTAGAAAATTTCCCAGAAATTTTTTATTTATAGAAAATTTCCGAGAAATTTTATATTTATAGAAAATTTCCCAGAAATTTTATATTTATAAAAAATTTCCCAGAAATTTTATATTTATAAAAAATTTCCCAGAAATTTTATATCCATAAAAAATTTCCCAGAAATTTTATATCCATAGAAAATTTCCCAGAAATTTTATATCCATAGAAAATTTCCTAGAAATTTTATATTTATAGAAAATTTCCCAGAAATTTTATATTTATAGAAAATTTCCCAGAAATTTTATATTTATAGAAAATTTCCCAGAAATTTTATATTTATAGAAAATTTCCCAGAAATTTTATATTTATAGAAAATTTCCCAGAAATTTTATATTTATAGAAAATTTCCCAGAAATTTTATATTTATAGAAAATTTCCCAGAAATTTTATATTTATAGAAAATTTCCCAGAAATTTTATATTTATAGAAAATTTCCCAGAAATTTTATATTTATAGAAAATTTCCCAGAAATTTTATATTTATAGAAAATTTCCCAGAAATTTTATATTTATAGAAAATTTCCCAGAAATTTTATATTTATAGAAAATTTCCAAGAAATTTTATATTTATAAAAAATTTCCCAGAAATTTTATATTTATAGAAAATTTCCCAGAAATTTTATATTTATAGAAAATTTCCCAGAAATTTTATATTTATAGAAAATTTCCCAGAAATTTTATATTTATAGAAAATTTCCCAGAAATTTTATATTAATAGAAAATTTCTCCGAAACTTTATATATATAGAAAATTTCACCGAAACTTTATATTTATAGAAAATTTCCCACAAATTTTATATTTATAGAAAATTTCCCAGAAATTTTATATTATAGAAAATTTCCCAGAAATTTTATATTATAGAAAATTTCCCAGAAATTTTATATTATAGAAAATTTCCCAGAAATTTTATATTTATAGAAAATTTCCCAGAAATTTTATATTTATAGAAATTTTATATTTATAGAAAATTTCCCAGAAATTTTATATTTATAGAAAATTTCCCAGAAATTTTATATTTATAGAAAATTTCCCAGAAATTTTATATTTATAGAAAATTTCCCAGAAATTTTATATTTATAGAAAATTTCCCAGAAATTTTATATTTATAGAAAATTTCCCAGAAATTTTATATTTATAGAAAATTTCCCAAAAATTTTATATTTATAGAAAATTTCCCAGAAATTTTATATTTATAGAAAATTTCTCAGAAATTTTATATTTATAGAAAATTTCCCAGAAATTTTATATTTATAGAAAATTTCCCAGAAATTTTATATTTATAGAAAATTTCCCAGAAATTTTATATTTATAGAAAATTTCCCAGAAATTTTATATTTATAGAAAATTTCCCAGAAATTTTATATTTATAGAAAATTTCCCAGAAATTTTATATTTATAGAAAATATCCCAGAAATTTTATATTTATAGAAAATATCCCAGAAATTTTATATTTATAGAAAATATCCCAGAAATTTTATATTTTATATTTCCCAGAAATTTTATATTTATAGAAAATTTCCCAGAAATTTTATATTTATAGAAAATTTCCCAGAAATTTTATATTTATAGAAAATTTCCCAGAAATTTTATATTTATAGAAAATTTCCCAGAAATTTTATATTTATAGAAAATTTCCCAGAAATTTTATATTTATAGAAAATTTCCCAGAAATTTTATATATTATATTTCCCAGAAATTTTATATTTATAGAAAATTTCCCAGAAATTTTATATTTATAGAAAATTTCCCAGAATTTTTATATTTATAGAAAATTTCCCAGAATTTTTATATTTATAGAAAATTTCCCAGAAATTTTTATATTTATAGAAAATTTCCCAGAAATTTTATATTTATAGAAAATTTCCCAGAAATTTTATATTTATAGAAAATTTCACAGAAATTTTATATTTATAGAAAATTTCCCAGATATATTATATTTATAGAAAATTTCCCAGAAATTTTATATTTATAGAAAATTTCCCAGAAATATTATATTTATAGAAAATTTCCCAGAAATATTATATTTATAGAAAATTTCCCAGAAATTTTATATTTATAGAAAATTTCCCAGAAATTTTATATTTATAGAAAATTTCCCAGAAATTTTATATTTATAGAAAATTTCCCAGAAATTTTATATTTATAGAAAATTTCCCAGAAATTTTATATTTATAGAAAATATCCCAGAAATTTTATATTTATAGAAAATATCCCAGAAATTTTATATTTTATATTTCCCATAAATTTTATATTTATAGAAAATATCCCAGAAATTTTATATTTTATATTTCCCACAAATTTTATATTTATAGAAAATTTCCCAGAAATTTTATATTTATAGAAAATTTCCCAGAAATTTTATATTTATAGAAAATTTCCCAGAAATTTTATATTTATAGAAAATTTCCCAGAAATTTTATATTTATAGAAAATTTCCCAGAAATTTTATATATTATATTTCCCAGAAATTTTATATTTATAGAAAATTTCCCAGAAATTTTATATTTATAGAAAATTTCCCAGAAATTTTATATTTATAGAAAATTTCCCAGAAATTTTATATTTATAGAAAATTTCCCAGAATTTTTATATTTATAGAAAATTTCCCAGAATTTTTATATTTATAGAAAATTTCCCAGAAATTTTTATATTTATAGAAAATTTCCCAGAAATTTTATATTTATAGAAAATTTCACAGAAATTTTATATTTATAGAAAATTTCCCAGATATATTATATTTATAGAAAATTTCCCAGAAATATTATATTTTTAGAAAATTTCCCAGAAATATTATATTTATAGAAAATTTCCCAGAAATTTTATATTTATAGAAAATTTCCCAGAAATTTTATATTTATAGAAAATTTCCCAGAAATTTTATATTTATAGAAAATTTCCCAGAAATTTTATATTTATAGAAAATTTCCCAGAAATTTTATATTTATAGAAAATTTCCCAGAAATTTTATATTTATAGAAAATTTCCCAGAAATTTTATATTTATAGAAAATTTCCCAGAAATTTTATATTTATAGAAAATTTCCCAGAAATTTTATATTTATAGAAAATTTCCCAGAAATTTTATATTTATAGAAAATTTCCCAGAAATTTTATATTTATAGAAAATTTCCCAGAAATTTTATATTTATAGAAAATTTCCCAGAAATTTTATATTTATAGAAAATTTCCCAGAAATTTTATATTTATAGAAAATTTCCCAGAAATTTTATATTTATGGAAAATTTTCCAGAAATTTTATATTTATAGAAAATTTCCCAGAAATTTTATATTTATAGAAAATTTCGCAGAAATTTTATATTTATAGAAAATTTCCCAGAAATTTTATATTTATAGAAAATTTCCCAGAAATTTTATATTTATAGAAAATTTCCCAGAAATTTTATATTTATAGAAAATTTCCCAGAAATTTTATATTTATAGAAAATTTCCCAGAAATTTTATATTTATAGAAAATTTCCCAGAAATTTTATATTTATAGAAAATTTCCCAGAAATTTTATATTTATAGAAAATTTCCCAGAAATTTTATATTTATAGAAAATTTCCCAGAAATTTTATATTTATAGAAAATTTCCCAGAAATTTTATATTTATAGAAAATTTCCCAGAAATTTTATATTTATAGAAAATTTCCCAGAAATTTTATATTTATAGAAAATTTCCCAGAAATTGTATATTTATAGAAATTTTAATTTACTGAAAATTTCCCAGAAATTTTATTTTTATAGAAAATTTCCCAGAAATTTTATATTTATATAAAATTTCCCAGAAATTTTATATGTATAGAAAATATCCCAGAAATTTTATATTTATAGAAAATTTCCCAGAAATTTTATATTTATAAAAATTTCCCAGATATTTTATAGTTATAGAAAATTTCCCAGAAATTTTGTATTTATAGAAAATTTCCCATAAATTTTGTATTTGTATTTATAAATTTCAAACAAATTTTATATTTATAGAAAATTTCACAGAAATTTTATATTTATAGAAAATTTCACAGAAATTTTATATTTATAGAAAATTTCACAGAAATTTTATATTTATAGAAAATTTCACAGAAATTTTATATTTATAGAAAATTTCACAGAAATTTTATATTTATAGAAAATTTCACAGAAATTTTATATTTATAGAAAATTTCACAGAAATTTTATATTTGTAGAAAATTTCACAGAAATTTTATATTTATAGAAAATTTCACAGAAATTTTATATTTATGGAAAATTTCACCCAAATTTTATATAAATAAAAATAAAAATTTTATATTTATAGAAAATTTCACACAAATTTTATATTTATAGAAAATTTCACCCAAATTTTATATTTATAGAAAATTTCACCCAAATTTTATATTTATAGAAAATTTCACGGAAATTTTATATTTATAGAAAATTTCACGGAAGTTTTATATTGATAGAAAATTTCACGGAAATTTTATATTTATAGAAAATTTCACGGAAATTTTATATTTATAGAAAATTTCACGGAAATTTTATATTTATAGAAAATTTCACGGAAATTTTATATTTATAGAAAATTTCACGGAAATTTTATATTTATAGAAAATTTCACGGAAATTTTATATTTATAGAAAATTTCAGGGAAATTTTATATTTATAGAAAATTTCACGGAAATTTTATATTTATAGAAAATTTCACGGAAATTTTATATTTATAGAAAATTTCACGGAAATTTTATATTTATAGAAAATTTCACGGAAATTTTATATTTATAGAAAATTTCACGGAAATTTTATATTTATAGAAAATTTCACGGAAATTTTATATTTATAGAAAATTTCACGGAAATTTTATATTTATAGAAAATTTCACGGAAATTTTATATTTATAGAAAATTTCACCGAATTTTATATTTATAGAAAATTCCAAAGAAAATTTATAGAAAATGTAATTTTTATTAAAAGCATATTATCATTGAAGCCCATCACTCCTTTTAGAACACCCCTCATTATCTGCATCATCAGCAACGCACAGATCACGGCATTATAGCATTCACATCTTGTGCGTACTCACGCACATAAAATGCCACCGGTCGATCCCCAACGAACGACCGACCGCCCGACCAACTTGACTATAAACGAATTCCCCAACCGGTATGTAAAATTTATTATAAAGATTCAATTACGCTTATTAATGGGTATTAATTTTATTTACTGCTTTTGGATTTTGCCACCGCACCTACTGCTCCAGCTTTCAGCTCTTCTCGCTCCTTCGTTGTGGTGTCATCCATAAACACTGTTTCCGTTTTTTTGCAACATTAATAACACAACACAATGAATTTATTTATATATACAAAAAAATGTTTTAACATTTACTTTTTTCCTCGGGAGATTTTAATTATTATCACCAACACTGCAGCAGTTGAGCAGCAGCGGCGGCGGCAGAGGTAGAGCAACACACAAGCTCTCACTCTCGCTCTGTGAAAGTGCCACCGTTGTTGTTGGTATTTGTATTGGTAATAGAGGTGTTTTAAATTATTTTAATGCATTTAAGGGAAAACAACCACAACAAATTCACATTAATTATAATGTATCATAAGTCATATAGATCCAGATACATAAACCCATAGTATCAGACTGTCATATGTAATTAAAGGGAGACAAAAGTGCGCGTATATTCAATTAAGAGGATTTATGAAAAAAAATATAAAAATAAAAATAAAAAAACACACAATGAATAAATGATACAACAAAACGAGCAGGAAGGATTTTCGAAAACAAAACGCTTTAATTGCAATGAAAATCACGTAATGATATTGAATTTGCTCTAAAGTTATGAACTTTAATGTCTTTTATGGAATACGTGGTGGTTTTAGCTTCAACCTTTTTTTTTTCAAAATTAAGAACTGTTTGTAAGGGGATTTAAAATAAATAATTTTTTATAATTACTTATAAAGAAAGAATAAAAAATATTAAAAAATTATTGTTGCATAGCTTCAGGCTGTAATTGTCTTAAAAAGTATCAATATATATAAACATTTCTGTGCAAAACCTTGTGAGAATTTAGGCTGTTTTATTTATGCCAATTGTTTGTTGCATACCTTCAGGCTAAAGACAAAATTCGCAAAACAAAATCATTAGACGATATTACAAGTGTTTGCCCTTGTCAGAATTTAGTGGGTTATATATCTGTAAAAAAAATTGCTGCCTAACTTCAGGCGTATGACTATAATAAATGCCTTTAAAAAAAACTGTAAATACTACCCGCTTAATATACATGATATGGATTTTAGAATTATCGTGTTAACTAATATTTATTTTATTTTTGTTTACTAATAAAATTATGAGGCTTTAAACAAATATTTGTCTATTTACTGGAGCTGAACATTCAACATTCAAAGTAAAAAATTAATTTATTATTCATTTATATATTTAATATTAATTTAAAATCCCCTACTTGAATTTGAAAGCTGTCGCCGCCATTAAATCCCATTGTTATTTGCCAATCTAATCGAGGCTAAAAATCCTACATTGTTTTACACCTTTTAAATAATTTAAATAAAATTAAAATAAAAACTACAAAATTAAATTCCTGCCATTTAATATTTAAACACTAACAATCCACAATTTAAACCACACTTTGCCGACATATAAAACAACGAAAAATTTAATGTGAACAATTAAATTGTAAACATTAAAAATAAATGTTAGAATTTAACAGTTGATGTCGCTTCAGTCTCATTGTTAGCCCACCGCTCAATTGTAAAGAATTCTTTAGGTTTATAGCCTCCCATAAAGCTAGAATCGTTGGTTTTAAGTGTTCACCTTTCTAGGTTTTTGTCAGTTTTTTCTGGTCATAAAAACCTCTCCCACCCACCACCTTTTCTTTGAACAGTCTTAGAGGGTCATAAAAGAATTGTGGACCTTTCATATTTTATTGTCCCCCCACCCCACCTCAGAAATGATGGTGGGTAAGGGATAAAAAGCTTATTAAAAGGTATAATAATACTCGTACAGAAAATAGGAAACCTAGATTAATTAAGTGTTAAATTAGTTTATAATATTTTTTATGCATGAATTAGCTATTGTGTGCGAATTTTTATCGGTCTACGATTGCCACAAAATGACATTAAAATTAAGTAGTTTAGTGGCACAATCAAGTTTAGAAAGTGCGAGAAGAAGACTCCTAAATGTAGGCTATAATATGATAGGAGAAACAGATGTTAACAAATATTTTATTTTTTTAAAACTACGAGAGCGGTCCCAAAATTAGCTGACCTAAGAAAGAAAACACAAAGAATTTGGGGAAAATGTTTCTTTATTTCTCAGCATAATCTGCTTTTGGCTTGATAAACTTTTCCTGCCGATATTCAATAGCCTTGATACCCTATTTATAGGAAGAACTGTCTAGCTCCTTAAAATAGCTATGAGATACAGACTCCACCTCTTCATTTTTCGAAAATCGTTTACCGCCGAGCAATTTTTTTAATTTAGAAATATAATGCAATCCAAAAGAGCTAAATCTGACGAAAAAGGTGCTTGATGAAGCAACTCGAACTTTTATTCATTGATATTGGGCATCGCAAGTGGTGGATGTGTGAACTGGTGAACATTGTCTTGAAAAAAAACAACACTTTTTCGCCAAATGTGGCCTTTTTCCGGTAATTCCATCACTAAACTCTGCAATAAGTTAGTACAATACTCGCCGTTCATTGCTTTTAATTTTTAAGGTGTTCAATAAAAATTATCCCATGCGATTCCCAAGAAAAAGACCCCATGTCTTTGCCTCCAGATGGAACTGCATTCGCCTTATTTGAACACGATTCACGATTCTCCCTTCTCAGTCCACAGCAAAGTCTGTTCCCTGGTGTCAACTCTGAAGTGGCGGATCCATGTCACATCCATGATTAAGAATCAACGAAAAAACTCGGCTTTATTGCGGTGAAACATTGCCAAACACGAAAGGTCTCTGTTTTGGTTCTGTTGTGAGCAAACGCTGAACCCATCTTGCTCCTAGCTTTCTCATCTTACAATTTTCGGTCAATATGCAATTTTTAAAATGCATATCGACTTTATTGCGGTAAAACATCGCCAAACACTCTATTGAAACATCGCTGTTTTTAGGACACTGTTTTTGTTCTATTGTGAGCAAACGCGGCACCCATCTTGCGTCCAGCTTTCTCATCTTAAAATTTTCGGTCAATATGCAATATATAGAACTTTTTTAAATGCCTTTCATTTCAGCTAGCTCTCGCACCTTCACTCAACGATTGGCCAATACAATTTTGGGAATTTTCTTAAGCGTTTCTAGCATGAGCGCCTAAATGTTCGTCTTGGCAGCTCTCCCAGAGTAGAATCTAGCATTTAACATTAAAGGATTTTTTTTATGTCTATTATTTATAAATACCTATACAAAATATAAAAATATTTTTTTCTGCTCTATATGGGTCATATAGATGGCGCTGAACTGACAGCTGCCACGTTTGTTTCATGGCAGATGTTTGTAACGCCTAGAAATACAGGGTTTTCCAATAAGTCATATGAGTATTAGAGAGTGATATGATTTCTTTGAATAATAAAAACACACTTATTATTAAGGAAATTCAAAAGTTGTTTATTTAATATGAAGTACAATCGATACAATTAAGTTCTAAATAAAAAGTTATTCAAATGGCCTCCACGACTTATTCTGCAGGAACAAATTCGATGAACCCAATATTCGAGCACTTTTCCACTTAATCAAGTCGTATGTCATATTGACTTGTAACGGTTGAGGAGAGTCTGGTTTATTTGAAAAGACCAATAACTTCAAATAATCCCTCAAGAAATAGTCTAGTGGTGTTTAATCACAACTTCTTGGAGGCCATTCAATATCACATTTTCTTGAAATAATCGAATCTCCAAACTATTCTCGCAACAATTCAATTGTTTCATTTGCTGTGTGGCACGTAGCCTCAATCGGTCAATGGCGAAAAGATAGCTCTTAACGAGAGCTAAAAAATTGCTCATGGGTGTCAAGGTCGCAGGTCGATTGGAAAGTGTTTTTTTTTTTTTGGATTTAAAAAAATGGACAGCATCATTTTCAAATGTGAACAGAAAGTTTATTTTTGCTCTTGCTCCTTAACGGTACGTCGGATCGGGAATCGGCCAATGGCCAAAAGCTAGCTATTAACGAGAGCTAAAATATTACTCATGAGTGTTAAGGTCGTAGGTCGACAGGAAAGTGTGTTTTTTGATTAAAAAAAATGACAGGATAATTTTTAAATGTGAACGGAAAGTTTATTTTTGCTCTTGCTCCTTAATGGTACGTCGGATAGGGAATCGGTCAATGGCCAAAAGCTAGCTCTTAACGAGAGCTAAAATATTACTCATGAATGTCAAGGTCGTAGGTCGACTGGAAAGTGTGTTTTTTGGATTTAAAAAAATGGACTTAGCATCATTTTCAAATGTGAACGGAAAGTTTATTTTTGCTCCAGCTCCTTAAAACTACGTCGGATTGGGAATCGGTCAATGGCAAAAAGATAGCTCTTAACGAGAGGTAAGATATTGTTCATGGGTGTTAAGGTCGTAGGTCGACTGGAAAGTGGATTTTAAAAAAATTAACTTAGCGCACGAAAAGTTGCAATTGGAGAACGATTATTTTGATAATAAAACTGAATAATTTGTAAACGTTCATCTTGCGTATATCTCTCCATGATGAAATTGTAAACACTAGTGAATACAATGAAAAACAAATGACAGATCATGACATATTATAAATGGTTGAAACGTCACTTCAAAATTATATCATCCCTATTGGAAAATCGCATATATATATGTTTCGTCTGATTTGGCCATTTAGCCCTATAGAAGTTGTATTTTCCATCCAATCGTTTTGAAATTTAGTATTTTAGAGTGTCTTGATCCGTGGAGCAACGTTGCCGAATTTAAAGAAAATCAGTTCAGATTTAGCTATAGCCCCCATATATTCCTTTCGTCCGATTTGGCCCTATAGAAGCTGTATTTTGATTTACGAACCAACATTGCCGAATTTAAAGAAAATCGGTTGAGATTTAGATATAGCTCCCATATATATGTTTCATCCGATTTGGCCCTTTAGGCCTATAGAAGCTGTAGCTTTGATCCAAATGTTTTGAAATTACTAACATTACTATTTATCTTTTTGAAAATCTCTTTCTCAGAAAGATTATTTATATATTATAGATACGCCATCTTTTTATTTATTTTAATATATAATATTAATGTGTAATTTACATTGTTTAAAAAGTTTAATTGTTTTTTTTACAACAATATAAATTTTTTCTGGAATATCTGAAAATGTATTATTTTTCCGTATTTCTTGCACATAGCTGGCGTTCTCATCTGACAATAATAATACTCTGACACTTAAATGATCTCTTATCCAATTATCATTTAGTCGTTGTTTTTTAAAGCTCTACTAATTTATATCCATTTATCGAGAAATCATTTCACATTGTCAATATATATGCACAATTCGGACAAAAACACATTATTCAAATTATGATAAAAATCTAATAATTGTTGCAAATAAACTACAACTATATGAATGAATGAGAATGCATAAAGTAATGAGTGAAAAGCCAGACAGAAAAAACGGAAAATTCGCAATCAACCCGAAAAAAACATTGTATGAATAATTCATTTTTAAACCATAACAATGTATATAATCATCACGGTTCACCGCCAACACCAACGCCTAAAAGCGAGCAATTATTATGAATTATCATTATAATCATCATCAGCGGGAAGCCAAAGCAGTAGGTAGTAGAGTCAGAGGCATAGCCAAGACCAACACCAGCATTAGCATCATGTTATGTCCTGCCCTCTCCCGTCGTTTATAATTTTATTTAAAATCCGAACTCACCTCTTCTAGCAAATGAAATAGAAAAAGCAAAATCAGCCATAAAAAATTTACTTATCAAGGACTGGGAAATCCACAAAAACCTTTTCCACTTTACCACTCATCATTTGAAGTCAAACCATAGCTGACGTCGGGGCCCCCTTTTCTCTAGGTTAGCAAAAATTAAGACTGAACTGGAGTGTGGAGTTCAGTCTCAAAAATCTATATGTATGAATGAGGGAATATTCTGGGTATTGGGTAGTTGGGGGTCAGATAGGTGGCGCGGCGCTTGGCTTTTAAAACAAACCGACAAAATCCTCTGAATTTATTGCTTACAATTAACACCATTTGACCATGTTTTTTATATGAGTTGTTGTTATACATACTTCGTTTTTTGTTTCGGTTTGCAATCATTCTGCAAAGGATCGTCTCCGTTTCCCTCACTCACTTCTGCCACTGCTCGAATATTTTATGGGCTCTCTTGTTTCGGTGTTTTTGGTTTTATGTTTTTTAGATTTTATTTTTATGAGTGAACTGCTTTTTTCTCGCAAGTTCTGTTGTTGTTGTTCTGGCCAAAAATCGCTTTAGCTAAAAAAAAGAACTTTTCAATTGTTTTTTGATATTTTGAATTGCGTAAAATATGAGATATTGTTGGCTACATTTTCCCTCTAACCCTTTGTTCGTGCGTTTAAATTTAGTTCAAAAATTGTTGCGCTTGATTAAATTGATTGGTTTTAATTGTTTGTCAAGCAGCGAACCGGCCAACAATTGCAATTTGTTTTAATAATTTTCGGTTTCAGTGAATGGCAGATTTTTAGCTGGAATTTTCTAGAGTTTATCTATAGAATGACATTTTTTTAATAAACAAAAAAGCTTAGCACCATTTATTTACAAAAATTTATTGTAAATAATAAAATTTTCCTTAAAGTATGTTACGAACTGCAAATGTATCATTTATTCATCTAAGCGCCTAAATGTAGGCAATTGTTTTCTTTGAGTAAACATATTCAATAATATTAAACTTTATACAAATTTACAAAATATGCTTAAAATATGCAAAGAAGTATAGTGATTTTTGTAATGGTCTAAACACCTAAATGTAGGCTATGTCTTTTTAAAGAAAGCATTCATTCATGAAATAACATTTTAAAATTATTTGAGCATTCGAAACAGCTTTAATATAGTTATACTGAGAAATTACTTTCATTAAATCTGAGAAACCTAAAATTGGAAAATATTTTGCATTTCTAGTAATTCGAAACATCTTTAATATAGTTACACTTTAAAAATTACTTTCGTTAAATTTGAGAAAATTTCATTAAGTATTCCTCCAAAATTTTTTTTGTAAAACTTTATTTGTGAAATTTTCTTCGATTTTTTTTAAAAAAGAAAAATTCAAATCACCATTTATTTACAAAACTTTATTTTAAAAATGTTTAAGAAATTTTCTATAAATAAAAAATTTTTAAGAAATTTTCTATAAATACAAAGTTTCTAAGAATTTTTCAATATATACAAAATTTCTAAGAAATTTTCTATAAATACAAATTTCATTAAATCTGAGAAACCTAAAATTGGAAAATATTTTGCATTTCTAGTAATTCGAAACATCTTTAATATAGTTACACTTTAAAAATTACTTTCGTTAAATTTGAGAAAATTTCATTAAGTATTCCTCCAAAATTTTTTTTGTAAAACTTTATTTGTGAAATTTTCTTCGATTTTTTTTAAAAAAGAAAAATTCAAATCACCATTTATTTACAAAACTTTATTTTAAAAATGTTTAAGAAATTTTCTATAAATAAAAAATTTTTAAGAAATTTTCTATAAATACAAAGTTTCTAAGAATTTTTCAATATATACAAAATTTCTAAGAAATTTTCTATAAATACAAAATTTCTAAGAAATTTTCAATAAATATAAAATTTCTAAAAAATTTTCTATAAATACAAAATTACTAAGAAATTTTCTACAAATACAAAATTTTTAAAAAATTTTCTATAAATACAAAATTTCAAAGAAATTTTCTATAAATACAAAATTTCTAAGAAATTTTCTTTAAATACAAAATTTCTAAGAAATTTTCAATAAATACAAAATTTTTAAAAAAATTCTATAAATACAAAATTACTAAGAAATTTTCTATAAATACAAAATTTTTAAAAAATTTACTATAAATACAAAATTTCTAAGAAATTTTCTTTAAATACAAAATTCTGAAAATTAACTGTTTTTACAGAAAGCAACCTTGATATATGCAAGGAATTTCAGTCACTTCGTCTTATGGCCTAAGCACCTAATTGTAGGCAAGGGTTTTTCCTTTAGCAAAATTACAAACAAAACCAGTCACACAAAATGTACAACATTTAAATCAATTTCAGTAATGTATTGCCTACTTTTAGGCGTAATTTTATATTGAACCATATAGCCTAAGCTACATTTTCAATTAAGCAAAATAATAGTGAAATTAATAGCTCAACTATTAAACTAATTGTAAAACATTACTTAACAATTTCCATTCTAATACTCCTCGTATTATCGCCATATTTTACAAAACTATGTTCATTTTTTTGCACAAAGCTTTCAATTCATCCCTGCATGAAATAAATAACAAAACCGCAATGATTTCACTTTTCTAATGCTCCAAAACGAAAGCTGAAAAATTGAATCCAACCGAAACTGGAATAACCGTAAAAAAGGACCTCATCGTTATCCATTGTTTTCGATGTTTGGGTTTGCTGTATTTTCCCTTTGTGTCATTTTCGGGGAAAATTCGTGTATGTGTTTTACGGGTTGGTTTTTATTTTGTCAAATCAGCTTTGATGACACCAAAATAAAAGCAACAAATTGAACATTCTGTTTGGTTTAGTGCTGTCTGCCAATTTTGATATGGCTCACGTTGTTCGGTTTTATTTCTTTTTTGGACTCTGTCTCCGTTCACTCTCTATTAGTTTTAATCACATCACTTTACGGTTCATTAAACATTTACGAGACTATATATATTCCAGTGCGTAATATCTACCATATTATGATGACCAACATATTTTATTGACCCAATGCTGGTCATGCCAATGTACAGGGAGGGAGGGGGAGTATTGACCCCAAAACAACAACAGTTGTTTAGAAAAATTCACAGCTTGAAAGTGACAAAGGCTGTATTAAATTATAGAGATTATTGCGACACAAAGGGGATAGAAATTTTATTTTTCAAAAAAGTGAATTGAATTTTGTTGAAATAAATTTCTGGTAATTGATGAAAATTGTGTCAAAGGAAATGCAAGTTGTATGTCAAAAGCTTTGTCATTTGTTATTCAAAAAGCGTGAAAGAGAACCTGTTAAAATCTTTGTGCTTTAATAGGTTATTTATTATTAAAAACACCAAAACAGTTAGAGTTAAATAAAATTGGACGAATCTAAAGTAAATATTAAATCTTATAGTAAATATTAATTAGTAATACAGTCAAAGCTTCTTTAAGCAGATCAGTCAATAAGAGCTTTTAAACCTAAAAGACAATATTATTTTTAAGCTTTGTTAGAATCCAATAAGTGACACAGGAGTCAATTTATTAATATTTTTTTTTGTGCAGATAATGTCTACTTTTTAACCGGTTTATAGAGACTTGTTTAACTCAAAAACTTTAAAGTCTGTCTATGTAATTTAAAAGAGTTATTCCCTTGAAGTAATGGTAGTGAAACGGAGATAATTTCCTTAGGATATGCTATAATTTGCAGTCCTAGCAAACCCCTAAAAGAAGGCAGGTAAATTTCAGGAATTATTTCATATAACGAGTGACTTTGTAAGAGCCTTCGGATTTGATTTAAAAAAAAACACATAAAATTTATAATATTTTTTTAAATGTTACTAGATTGAATTAACATTATTTTGGATTCAGATGATATTTAGAATTATTATCGCGATTGGTGGACCAATATGTCTAGATAAATTTAACCTTTATTAAAATAGGTAAAAAATCAGATCTTTGGAATTTTCGAAATTTATTTTCGCCTAGAACATCTACATATATTAATACTCCAGAGATCACTCAGTAAAATTGGGATAGCCCATAAGATATACACTGTCTTACAAACTCCTAAAAGTAGGCAATATATTTTTTAACAGATAGAATAAACATTATTGCAGATTCTAATGAAGTAATAGTTAGATTCCAGTGAGTTATAATAAATTTATTTTTTTGATTTATAAAAATCTCCTATTATTATTAATTAACATATTTTTAAATTTATTTCCTGTAAAAAGAATTCGTCATCATTACATCAATCATCGCTGAATGATAATAGGCATGTTTTCGTTACAAGCTAGCACTTTTAGTTTAGCACTTTGCAACGAAAACAACTGACTTCCACTAACTGGCACATAAGCAATAAGTGGCGGATTTTCACTATCTGGTAGCAATGGTGTCATGAGTTGCGAAGAAAGAACAGTGCGAAACAGACAAAAAATTCGTGAAAAGTATTTATAAAACATATATTTACTATTCTATGTTCAGTTGTTTACACTCTTTTGCAAATATTAAAATAATTTTCCATTTTTGTTCTTCTTCTTCCCGTTAATTCACAATAATTGATAAAATCACTCCAAAAATGGGATGCCATATTGCTAAATATAGGGTGCCCAATCTGGCAACATCATACTCGATTAAGACATGAACAAAAGCACCAAACTTCATCGGGAACTAACAGTGCTTAGCTCCCCATTCAAATTAAGCACTTATGGTGTAACGAAAACACGCCTAATGTTAGTTTCATTAAAAATAAATAGCTTTAATTTCCTCATCAAAAGCTGCGCCACATTCCTCCTAACTTCTGCACTTCAATGGAATTTCCTAAAAATGTAATTTAGTATAATTGTTTGCTTATTTTTACGAAAAACCAAAATCACATTTTAACAAAATTAATCCAAGTGTACTTATGCATATGGAGGAGCAAACCTCCTACAATAAATTCACATGTGTAGTGACTGTTGGGCATAATTGTAATTAATTCAATTATAATTGCTTTCAAATTAACTAACCTATCTATGTTCGCACACCTACGTACACACTCGCCTATTGAGGCATTTGACTATTTTGTAATAACACGAGCAAAACAAATCATGCATTTTATGACAGATAGACAGACACATAAATTAGCCTAAAAGCATAGTGCTTAGGCGGCAAAAACAATTTATTTTAAATATAATTATTGCAAATGAAACAACAAGGAAAACACGTATGCATTCTTACCATGTTGTTCAATAAAATGAAGCATACTTCCGGGCATGTCATAACAACATGCACGCTCAGGTTATAAAACGAATTCGGTTGTTCATATCTACATATATATCAAATTCAGATGAGAGAGAGAGAGAGAGAGAGCGCGCGATTGTATGTGTGTGAGAGTGCAGTATTGTGAACAAATTATAAAGTTTCTAATTAACTAAACATGTTTTTGTGTGATAAAAATTAAAATTTCAATGTCTAACACTAAGCAGGACGCCAAAAATCCAACATGAACGAGCAAGCAAAAAAAAAACATGAATTCAATTATAATGCATACATGAGCATGAACCCCAGAACTTATACGAATTTCAAGTACGCACAAAGTGGCGAGGCGGGTGCGGGTGTGACTAAATTAAATCATAATTGTACTACAAAATATGTTTTACTGCAACATTGTCTACAAAAATAGTGCATATTTTAAGGGGATTAGGAAATTACAGTGATTGTAAAGCATGATTTTTGGGGGTGTTTTGGTTTTTAATTCAGCCATGAATATGTATCAAGCCGATGTAAATAACTGCTGAATGAGTTATAATTTAAAGCAATTTTGTTAAAATTAGAATAAATTTTGAACTAAGCATAATTGGTAATGGTATATTTCTAAGTGTTATAATTAACGTTTTTTTGTTTAGATTAGAAGAGATTTTAAAGTAATCCTAAATCGTGATGTAAATTTCCATGGGCGGGATGGGTGAATACAAATTCAATGCAAATTAAATTTGTTAGTAATCTATGAGTAAAAATACAAAATGTTTAAGAAATTTTCGATAAATACAAAATTTCTAAGCAATTTTCGATAAATACAAAATTTCTAAGCAATTTTCGATAAATACAAAATTTCTAAGCAATTTTCGATAAATAAAAATTTCTAAGAAATTTTCTATAAATACCAAATTTCTAAGAAATTTTCTACAAATACAAAATTTCTAAGAAATTTCCTACAAATACAAAATTTCTAAGAAATTTTCGATAAATACAAAATTTCTGAGAAATTTTCGATAAATACAATATTTCTAAGAAATTTTCGATAAATACAAAATTTCTGAAAAATTGTCTATAAATAAAAAATGTCTAGGAAATTTTCTATAAATACAAAATTTCTAAGAAATTTTCTATAAATACAAAATTACTAAGAAATTTTCTATAAATACAAAATTTCTAAGAAATTTTCTGTAAATATAAAATGTCTAATAAATTTTCTTTAAATAAAAAATTTCTAAGAAATTTTCTATAAATAAAAAATTTCTAAGACATTTTCTATAAATACAAAATTTTTAAGTAATTTTCTATAAATAAAAAATTTCAAAGAATTTTTCTATAAATGAAAATATAGAAAAAAAATCTATAAATACAAAATTTTCAATAAATACAAAATTTCTAAGAAATTTTCTATAAATAAAAAATATTTAAGAAATTTTCTATAAATACAAAATTTTTAAGAAATTTTCTATAAATACAAAATTTTTAAGAAATTTTCTATAAATACAAAATGTCTAAGAAATTTTCTATAAATACAAATTGTCTAAGAAATTTTCTATAAATACAAAATTTCTAAGAAATTTTCTATAAATACAAAATTTCTACGAAATTTTCTATAAATAACAAAATTTCTACGAAATTTTCTATTAATACAAAATTTCTACGAAATTTTCTATTGTTACAAAATTTTTACGAAATTTTCTATAAATAAAAAATTTTACCGAAATTTTCTATAAATAAAAAATTTCAACGAAATTTTCCATATTAAAAAATTTCAACGAATTTTTCTATAAATACCAAATTTCTAAAAAAATTTCTATAAATACAAAATTTCTAAGAATTTTTCTATAAATACAAAATTTCTAAGAAATTTTCTATAAATACAAAATTTCTAAGAAATTTTCTATAAATACAAAATTTCTAAGAAATTTTCTATAAATACAAAATTTCTAAGAAATTTTCTATAAATACAAAATTTCTACGAAATTTTCTATAAATACAAAATTTCTACGAAATTTTCTATAAATACAAAATTTCTACGAAATTTTCTATAAATACAAAATTTCTACGAAATTTTCTATAAATACAAAATTTCTAAGAAATTTTCTATAAATAAATAATCTCTAAGAAATTTTCTATAAATACAAAATTTCTACGAAATCTTCGAAAAAATACAAAATTTCTAAGAAATGTTCTATAAATACAAAATTTCTAAGAAATGTTCTATAAATACAAAATTTCTAAGAATTTTTCGACAAATACAAAATTTCTAAGAAAAATTCTAAAAATTTTTCTATAAATAAAAAATTTCTAGGAAATTTTCTATAAATACTAAATTTCTACGAAATTTTTTATAAATACTAAATTTCTACGAAATTTTCTATAAATACTAAATTTCTACGAAATTTTCTATAAATACTAAATTTCTACAAAATTTTCTATAAATACAAAATTTCTACCAAATTTCTGTATATACAAAATTTCTACGAAATTTTCTATAAATACAAAATTTTTACGAAATTATCTATAAATACAAAATTTCTAAGAAATATTCTATAAATACAAGAAATTTTCTATAAATACAAAATTTCTAAGACCTTTTCTATAAATACAAAATTTCTAAGATCTTTTCTATAAATACAAAATTTCTAAGAAATTTTTTATAAATAAATAATTTCTAAGAAATTTTCTATAAATACAAAATTTCTTAGAAATTTTCTATAAATACAAAATTTCTTAGAAATTTTCTATAAATACAAAATTTCTAAGATATTTTCTAAAAATAAAAAATTTCTTAGAAATTTTCTATAAATACTCGTACAAAATTGCTAGGAAACTTTCTATAAATACAAAATTTCTAGGAAATTTCCTATAAATAAAAAATTTCTAAGAAATTTTCTATAAACATTTCTGAGAAATTTTCTATAAATAAATAATTTCTGAGAAATTTTCTATAAATATAAAATTTCTAAGAATTTTTCTATAAATAAAAAATTTCTAAGAAATTTTCGATAAATACAAAATTTCTTAGAAATTTTCTATAAATACAAAATTTCTTAGAAATTTTCTATAAATACAAAATTTCTAAGATATTTTCTAAAAATAAAAAATTTCTTAGAAATTTTCTATAAATACTCGTACAAAATTGCTAGGAAACTTTCTATAAATACAAAATTTCTAGGAAATTTCCTATAAATAAAAAATTTCTAAGAAATTTTCTATAAACATTTCTGAGAAATTTTCTATAAATACACAATTTCTACGAAATTTTCTATAAATACACAATTTCTAAGAAATTTTCTACAAATACAAAATTTCTAAGAAATTTTCTATAAATAAAAAATTTCTAAGAAATTTTCTATAAATGAAAAATTTCTAAGAAATTTTCGATAAATACAAAATTTCTGAGAAATTTTCGATAAATACAATATTTCTAAGAAATTTTCGGTAAATACAAAATTTCTGAGAAAATTTTCTATAAATAAAAAATTTCTAGGAAATTTTCTATAAATACAAAATTTCTAAGAAATTTTCTATAAATACAAAATTACTATGAAATTTTCTATAAATACAAAATTTCTAAGAAATTTTCTGTAAATATAAAATGTCTAATAAATTTTCTTTAAATAAAAAATTTCTAAGAAATTTTCTATAAATAAAAAATTTTCTAAGACATCTATAAATACAAAATTTTTAAGTAATTTTCTATAAATAAAAAATTTCAAAGAATTTTTCTATAAATGAAAATATAGAAAAAAATCTATAAATACAAAATTTTCAATAAATACAAAATTTCTAAGAAATTTTCTATAAATAAAAAATTTCTAAGAAATTTTCTATAAATACAAAATTTTTAAGAAATTTTCTATAAATACAAAATTTTTAAAAAATTTCCTATAAATGCAAAATGTCTAAGAAATTTTCTATAAATACAAAATGTGTAAGAAATTTTCTATAAATACAAAATGTGTAAGAAATTTTCTATAAATACAAAATTTCTAAGAAATTTTCTATAAATACAAAATTTCTAAGAAATTTTCTATAAATACAAAATTTCTAAGAAATTTTCTATAAATACAAAATTTCTAAGAAATTTTCTATAAATACAAAATTTCTAAGAAATTTTCTATAAATACAAAATTTCTACGAAATTTTCTAAAAATAACAAAATTTCTACGAAATTTTCTATAAATACAAAATTTCTACGAAATTTTCTATAAATACAAAATTTCTACGAAATTTTCTATAAATACAAAATTTCTACGAAATTATCTACAAAATACAAAATTTCTACGAAATTGTCTACAAAATACAAAATTTCTACGAAATTGTCTATAAATACAAAATTTCTACGAAATTTTCTATAAATACAAAATTTCTACGAAATTTTCTATAAATACAAAATTTCTACGAAATTTTTTATAAATACAAAATTTCTACTAAATTTTCTATAAATACAAAATTTCTACGAATTTTTCTATAAATACAAAATTTCTACGAAATTTTCTATAAATACACAATTTCTACGAAATTTTCTATAAATACAAAATTTCTACGAAATTTTCTATAAATACAAAATTTCTACGAAATTTTCTATAAATACAAAATTTCTACGAAATTTTCTATAAATACAAAATTTCTATAAAATTTTCCAAAAATACGAAATTTAAAGAAAATTTCTATTTATGCCAAAATTTTAAGAAAATTTCTGTAATTTTTCTCCAAAGGTGAGGATATACCTCAGAGTAGGCAATATGAAAATGTCAGCAATAGTGCTGCATACTTATAGGCTTTAATTGACAGCTTCATAGCTTACATTTAGGATTTAAAGTTTATTCAACTTCATACAAAATTAGTGCATTTTAGGTGATTTTACAACATTGTCACTTTAATTAAATTAATTTTAACAAGTTGCACTCATGCAACAAAATCTAATTAATTTTTGTTCTATTCACTCTCAAACACACATACACAAACTTGCCCACACAAGACACAGATGTCCAGCCTGTCACTATTGTTGTTAAAATGACAATAATTTAATGTCTCTCCCTCCCCGCGCCTTGAAAACCACCACTCTACATTCATTGAGGATGGGCAAAACATGATTACTAAATATGACAAAAATTCAATGAGGCATAACGTGAACATGTAATGATAGAAAATTTATTAAATACAAAAACACAGACAAAAAATGCAACAACAACAATATGATTAGAAAGAGGGGAAGTGATGATGAGTATAAGGGGATAACGTTGGACAAGTGCTAACCAACTCTGTGGCTGAAAAGATAGGACAGTTACAAAATCTATGGCTGAGGAATGTGATTATCTGATGGGGAAGTCATATTAAATTTGAAACTATTACTATTTAAATTTAATAAAGAATTTGAATTAACGATTAATTTTAAAATAGTTGATAGGATTTAAATTCTGATTACCCGTTACTGACTAAAAGTATGCCTCGAATTTATTAATGAAGGTACTGTATTTTATCCATTAAAAATAATCGAGAGAAGTTCGCATCATACTGACTATTTTTTGGCAATTTTTAAAATAACAAAAATGCCAAGTATACATTTTCTTTTACGGAAGACTATTTCTAAAATAACGAGTATTAAATTACTTCTGTGCATACTTAAAGGAACTTTGATTATTGAAATTATACTATTGACTTCTTTATTAACTTCCACATTTTCTTTTACGGAAGACTATTTTATTTCTATAGTGCTTACTTAAAGGAACATTGATTATTGAAATTCTAGTCTCGACCCCTATTGATGTCCACATTTTTTGAAAGTTCTATCAGTCATTTACAATACATACTTTGAGGGACATTTTTAATGTTTAACCTTATCGCGTAATTGCTTAAGTGTTTTTTGGGTGTGATATTTGTCGTGTTTGTTCACTGCTTCGGTCGAATTCAGCACTGAAATTCCATTGCCTATTTTTTGAGTATTTTTTAATGTTATTATATTATTTTTTATATTGTGTAATTTAAAATAGCTATTTTTACTTTGAAATTAACTTAAAACTAAAACCCCCCATATATTTTATTTTCATTAAAAGCATACTTTAAAAAAACGTGAATTTTGAAGTGCCAGCGTTGATATTTTATTGACTTCACCGCTTTGTGGGAGTACTAACAGGCATTGTTATTGCATACTTTAAGGGGCATTTGATGCTTAATCATATCGCTTATGTGCTTGACTGGTTTGTGGCTTTGATATTTGCCATGTTTGTTTAGTACTAAGAGCATTTTCAACATAAAAAACTCCATTGCATACATTCTGGAGTTTATTTTCCCCTTTAACGTTTTTTTTATAATAAAAGTTACAAAAGCTATTTTTACTCTGAAATTAGCTTAAAACCCCCCAACCAAGCAAATTCAATAGATATTTTATATCTAATGGATGGTTTGTTCATAGAATTAAAATAAAACCACTAATTAACCATTGAAAATAAAATCAGCTTTGAGAAAAAAAACACACAAAAATAATAATAATAATAACAGCAGCATTTGTATAAATTATATAAAATCCCAACCCAAAGTATAGTAATCAAATCGATACTAACACAGAAAATTAATTATGTGTTAAAATAAAATACACAAGTAATTAAATGTACACCGGGAAAAATAATTAATGGAAAAAGCAATATTTTAAAAAGCCACACGCGGCTAAAAAATACAAAACACAATTATTTAAATTATAGGCAACAAGGGAGCATTAAAATATTAAAAAAATGCCATGTGCAAAGAAAAAAAATATTAAATTCAATTGCATAACATTAACATTACTAAGAGCCTTTGGAAATGCAAAATCCAATAAAACATTAAAATGTAACATTGTGTTTCGTCCCATTGTTGTTAAATGACATTACAAACAAATTAGCAAAAATTTATAACAATTTCAGAATGTTTTTCAAAACCGATACAAAAAAAACAATAATAATAATAAACACAAGAATTAATAACACACATTGTGTCGCCGCCACCTTCACCGCCATCGCCGACTACTATTGTTGTTAACAATAATGTTTTTGGACGTTGGCCATAATGTAATGGCCGATGTTAGTGTCAGGAGACATTCGCATTTTAATGCCGTTTTCACTCCATTTAGAGTTAATGAATGTTTTTGTTCGGTTTTCTGGTTTTCATGGAATCCTACCAACCGACAGACAGACAGATATATCTATAATTTATGTATTGTTTGACAACAGCAACAGTGACAACAGCGAAAAAAACGCAAAAAAAAGAAACAACCTCACCGAATCATTATCTAGGTATGAAAAGACCACAAAGCCAGCTAAAGCTGATTATCAGCAACAAAAATCGCTCATAGACTCTGAGCCGCATGATACAACATGCTGCGAAATAATGGCATAAACTCTGCAACAAATTGACAGTCATACATAAAATATAATGCCTGACTAGTATTTATCCAGTTGCCACTGCCAGCGACATAGACTATATACGCTCGACAATACGTGTCACATTTCATTTTGGTTTTATATTCTCTAGTCTGGTAAAATAACTAGGGGAAAAAATCGAACATGAACATTTAATGGGAAAATCAACTGATATCAGTTTTAAGTTTAATTATATTAAAATTCATTATATCGTGTGTCATCATAGAATTAAAAAAAAATGGACAACCAAATAAAACACATTTTAAAAAGTAATAGACATTAATTGTTGGTGTTAGAGCAATAGTAGGCAATGTTTGGATAATTTAGTTCTCCTGCCTAAAACTAGGCAATAATTTTAAGCTAAGATAGGCAATACTTAATATATTTTAGAAATGAAACTCTAGTTAATTTTAAATTAAATTTTAAACAAGGGACACGACAAGTTTAAAGCAGTTATGGGTAATAATTCAGAATATTTGCATTAAAGTAGACAATGTGTTAACATTTTGGGTATCATACCTAAAAATAGGCAATACTTTTGAAATTTGATAAAACTGTAGTTATTTTTTAAAGTATCCGGCTTTAATAAGAAAAGTAAATTTTAATAAGTAATACAAAATTTCGAAGAAATTTTATATAAATACAAAATTTCGAAGAAATTTTCTATAAATACAAAATTTCGAAGAAATTTTCTATAAATACAAAATTACGAAAAAAATTTCTATAAATACAAAATTTCGAAGAAATCTTCTATAAAAACAAAATTTTGAAGAAATTTTATATAAACACAAAATTTCTAAAAAAATGTTCTATAAACACAAAATTTCTAAAAAAATGTTCTATAAACACAAAATTTCTAAAAAAATGTTCTATAAATACAAAATTTCTAAGAAATTTTCTATAAATACAAAATTTCTAAGAAATTTTCTATAAATACAAAATTTCTAAGAAATTTTCTATAAATACAAAATTTCTAAGAAATTTTCTATAAATACAAAATTTCTAAGAATTTTCTATAAATATAAAATTTCTAAGAAATTTTCTATAAATACAAAATTTCTAAGAAATTTTCTATAAATACAAAATTTCGACGAAATTTTCTATAAATACAAAATTTCGACGAAATTTCCTATAAATACAAAATTTCGACGAAATTTTCTATAAATACAAAATTTCGACGAAATTTTCTATAAATACAAAATTTCGACGAAATTTTCTATAAATACAAAATTTCGACGAAATTTTCTATAAATACAAAATTTCGACGAAATTTTCTATAAATACAAAATTTCGACGAAATTTTCTATAAATACAAAATTTCGACGAAATTTTCTATAAATACAAAATTTCGACGAAATTTTCTATAAATACAAAATTTCGACGAAATTTTCTATAAATACAAAATTTCGACGAAATTTTCTATAAATACAAAATTTCGACGAAATTTTCTATAAATACAAAATTTCGACGAAATTTTCTATAAATACAAAATCTCGAAGAAAAAATTTTCTATAAATACAAAATTTGGAAGAAATTTTCTATAAAATTCGCAGAAATTTTCTATAAATGCAAAATTTCGAATAAATTTTCTATAAATACAAAATTTCGAAAAAATTTTCTATAAATACAAAATTTCGAAGAAATTTTCTATAAATAAAAAATTTTGAAGAAATTTTCTATAAATACAAATTATTTAAAAAAAAATATAAATACATAATTTTTATAATTGCAAAATAACAAATTCCATATAATTTATCTCCGAAGGTGAGGAATACTTTAGCTGAAATTATCTTAAAATTTCATAATTTGTATTACATACTTCTAGGCTTTAATTTTGCGATAACTTCCATTAAAAGCTAGCATACTTTTGGGGCTTCAAGTTTATTAAACTTCATAAAAATTAGTGCATTTCACGTGATTTTACAACATTTCACTTTAATTTAATAAATTTTAACAAGTTGCACTATGCCAAAGAAAAAAATCGAACATGAACATTTAATATTCAAGTGAAATGAGCTTTAAGTTTAATGGTATTATAACCTATTATTTATTTATAAGAATTACAATACAAAGTAAATTTATATTCTAATACTAAGGCCGGGTTACAAAGACCGTATGGCTAGATTTTACAGCGATAAACCAGAGCCTCCGTTGGGAATAGAACTCACGACCCCTAAACTCATAGGCGCTACCAACTCACCTACTGAGGCGCTTCATAATCTATTTATATTTAAATTTCGAAGCTTAACAAAATGTTGGTACTTTCCTAAAAGTTTGCGGTACATTTGATCTTTACAACCACATCCAGAGAGTTGTTGTCCAATGCTGTGTTACTACAATTTTCAATATTTAATTAGGATAATTTTTTTTGGGAAAATAATGATTTTTAGATATTTTTGATTGAATTTTGTAATAATGTTTTAAAATAGCCCCACAAAAAATTATATAATGGCGTTAAATTGCACTATCAAGGCGGCCAATTAACCGGCCCCAAACGTGAAATAAACTCTTCACCGAACTCAAAATTCAATAAAAATAAATAAAATTCAATAATCTGCCAGCGTTGTTCGTTTGTAAATCGATGCATGGTTAAATTATATAGCAAACTGAACATGTTTGGCAGTAACATGTTACACGAAAACAACATAGCTGTCAAAAAGAAAGTTGCCAAAATATCCCCCATTATATCAACATCGGAGATTTTCGGTTTTGTCTTAATTTTTTTATTCTAAATAAACCTATATATTATACTGAAAACTGAAAATTTTTTTCTTTAAGAACTTTTTTGATTCAAAAAGTATTGCTTAGAAAAATGTTCTTTGTTTTAAAGAATATTCCCTTTATTCCACAACACCTGTCTTTATTTTTAGTATAATTTTTTTCTTCTTCAAAAATTAAGAATTTTCTTTTTCTCAAAAACAATGAAAGATTTCTTATGTGTAGCACTGTGCCACATTACTATTAACTCGTTTGTTTTGTTTTTCTGTGCGAAATAAAATTAATTACTTATTTTTTAATCTCTTACTTGTAGACAGTGAATATAATATTCCAAGTTATTTGTGTGAGGTCATGTGTATATATGTCTGCCGGTGTGTGTGTGTGTTTTGTTCAAACATTCCCCTCAAATGACTTGTAAAATTGTGAACATTTTTCAATTAATCTTGTTTACATACATTTCCCATACTCTGGTCCTACGTCCACCTCCATCTCCTTTCGGCACCATATACTCGTATATCCTTGGAATCATCCGGAGTTTTTTATTGTTGATTTGTTCCTATAGAATTGTACTGCTGTATGGGTTGACCTTTGGAGAGATACGTTCAAAAAAAACGTAAAGAGTGAGAGAGTGCGGGAAAAGTATAACACAGCATAACTTATTTATAAACCTCAAACGTACATACATATATATAGCGGAGGCAATGTATACAATACTATTTTGAAAGGGTTATTGGGGAAGAAAGTAGTAATTACAAATGTGCAACAATTATCGTGTTCAGCCTTAAAGTCCGTAATGATTTTCGTCCTTTTAAAGATCGGCATAATCTCTATTAATACTAACATAAATGAGCAGATTATATTGCCTACATTTTGGCTTAATTCTCCTATATTGTAGGGAATTTTATGAGTATATGTCATTGCATATATTAAGGGTTTTTTAAAGTTTTAATTATATTGCATAATTATGATATACTTATCAAATGGTCTTCAAAATTTTCTGAAGTTCCCATTAATTTTCGAATTTATAGCCTACATTTTGGCTTAACTCTGATATAATTATAATGGTACATTACCTGTTTAAAGGCCAGAAGAATGAATAAATAACCATAATTTCTTTTTAGATATTTTTACTAACCGCTTTCGTCGGGGCTTTGAGAATACAGAAACTATTGCCTACTTTTTGGCTGACTTTATTTAATATAGAATGACTGCATACTTAAAGGTGTTGTATAATTGAGTATATTGCCTACTTTTGGGGGGGCATTAACAATCGGATAATTTTCCATGATTGTGTAAAACTTTAGGAAAATACATTAATGCTACAAATACTTCAAAATAATAATTTAAAGACTTTTCAGTTTATATGTGTTTTTAGAATTTTGATAATAACGCCTACTTTTGGGCAACTTTATAAATCTGCTACAGCAGATTACCAACGAAGCCCGATGTAGGGTATCCAAATGATATTACAGCGTTTTCCTTTTAATGTCTGTCTTTCTTATTTCTCTTAGAATCCTGAATTTGGTATTGCATGATATGTATATTGCATATGTAAAGATGATTTTAAAAATGAGAAAATATTGCCTCCTTTTTGGCTAACAAATTTAAAACATTATGACTTTAATACATATAAAATTATATTATTGCATACTCATAGGTGTTAACATAATAGATAGACTATTGCCTACTTTTTCGTGGAAATTAAAATTAGTGGATTAGCACGGATTTATGTTAAAAGATCAGTTAACATTTGTTCCGCAGTTTGCTGATGATTCTTCCATCAGTAGCTAGCCGAGCCTCTGTTCATTAGCTTCTAAGCTCGAGCTATCTACATATGAAAATCTGTGAAACAATAGAAAATGATCTATAAATATTCTCATTTACCCAAATAACCCTTTAAATATCTGCACCACATTCACACCCATTGACATTTTCACATAGCATAGAAGGACTCCCATAAACAGAAAGCCAAAAAAACGTACGGTTCGAGGAATATCTCATCCTTTCCTGCTTCTGTCGCTGCTGCTTCTGCTTCTAGTGGTGGTGGTGGTCGAAACCACACATGTAACAAAGATGTATATGGTCAGAGAACCGAGATACAATCAACTTTAGTTCATAGTATCGGATGTTTTTTGTTGTTTTATTATCTTTTTTTATTTAAATATTCAAAGTAATTTTTCCTCGAGCAACAGCAACATACCAAATGTGGTTTTATGCTAAATATAAATCTTGGTGGTATGTTTTCTGTAATGGTCACCAGCGACTGGCTAAAGGAGTCTATATCTGGATGAGCTACAGGACAACGAATGGCATTGGAATAGCCAAATACAAGAATGGCCACATTTAATGCCATTACTCTTCGTTTTAGCCATGAGTCTTATACAGTTTGTCTTGCTCTTCGCACAACAAAATTTCGTTTTGCTCATATGTTATGTTTAATGGTTTTCCATTGTCTGAAAGAAAATTAAGTCACGACAATTAGAGGGTTAAATAGTCAAAATGGGAGTTTATTGTTTTGTTACATAAAAAATGGCTGAAAGATTATGGGAAAAATTACTTAATTGTCCGTGGGGTGGGGAGAGTGATTTTGCTGTGTAACTGACAAATTTGAGCTATTTGCATAGAAAAATGTAAGCATATTTTTGGGGGTTATTCGGTAGAAATTAAAGGTAAACTTAAAGAGGTAAATGATTCACATGTATCGGATGACTAACATTTAATGAAGTAAATAAATTCAATAGTTCCATATTAAAAAACCTTAGTTATAACATTTAACGAGGCCCTGCATTTCTTACAAATAGTTTACGCCTAAAGGGATGCAAATGTTTTTTTTTTTTTGGGAAAGCATTGGAATATTCCTATGCTGCGAGGTATGAAAATAATAAATTAATTTATTTTTATTTCACTACACAATTTTCTATAAGAAAAGTTCATCGTTGATGACTTTCCTATAAGAAAAGTTCATCGTTGATGACTTTTCTACAAGAAAAGTTCATCGTTGATGACTTTTCTATAATAAAAGGACATCGTTGAAGACTTTTCTATAAGAAAATTTCATCGTTGATGTCTTTTCTATAAGAAAATTTCATCGTTGATGTCTTTTCTATAAGAAAAGTTCATCGTTGATGTCTTTTCTATAATAAAAGTTTATCGTTGATGACTTTTCTATAAGAAAAGTTCATCGTTGGTGACTTTTCTATAAGAAAATGTATAGAATTATGCGATTCGATTCTTCTAAAGGGTCTTCAAAAATACTCTATTTTATTCAGGCTTGAGGAGAGTCTTTATGATTCAGAGTAAGTTACATGGTAGTGCTTAACAGGATTGAACATGTCCCAAAGGATGAAACATACGGAATTATACTGAAGAGACCGCGGATGTCATTAAAGTCTACTAACGAAACCTACTGATGAATCTTAAATATCTATGAATTCTTCCTATGTAAAAATTAGATGTTCAGGGTTCTTGACAAAATAAGAGCTACATTAATGAAACTTTCGGAGAAGTCGTTTGAATATACGTCGCGATCTGTATGAAGGGCCTACAAATGTCTTCCACAGAATTTTCAGAGTTCTAAATAATATAAAATAATGAAGGACCTTCAAGTATTTCTTTTCTAGCGGAGTCTTAAAGTATTATTAGGAATGTTTGATCCTTCTAAAGAGTATTTAGAAATAATTTATTAAAACCTTCTAAGGAAAGGTTAGCTGCTCAGAAAGAGCTGTAGATGAAAAGATGTTATGTGAATAACGATTCAACTGAAGAGCTTTCTGTATACGAAAAAAAGGGTGTCCGCCGGGAAGGTATACTATACCGCCATTTTGGTAAACATTAGTCTCGACAGTTCGTATTCGTGAAGTAGAGACGTGGCAAATTTATTATGGAAAAATATTCGATGAACTAACGTGTTTTAATCGTTAAAACATGACAACCTAGATTTTCATTTTTCAAAAAATCGAAATGAGTGACGAGGCTTATTGAATGGATATGTGAATAAACAGCATAATCGGTTCTGGGCAATGGAAAACCCTCAAATTATTCATCAGTCACCTTTGCATTCATTAAATGTGACCGTCTGGTGTGCAATTTGGAATAATTTTACCTTACTTCTATGAAAATGAAAACTGTCAATGGGAAGCGATATCGTGATATGATTGATACAAAGTAGTATATCTTCCTGACGGACACCCTGTACTTATTGATTTTGAAAATCTATAGGTGGCTTTGAAAAACTATAGATCTTTTTTTCCATATGGTCAGCTTTCGAATAATATCTGTGAAATCTACATATGGAACTAAAAATCTATGAATGTAACCTACGGAAGTGTGTCTGCTAATATGGTTTTCCGAGCTCTTAAGGAGACTAAAATCCATGAGTGTCTCATTCGGAGAAGTGGTGTGACTTAACGTTAATATTCTTCTGAAGGCCTTTAATAATGAAATTCAGTGACTTTCGAAGATGTTGTGTGAATAAAGATTCCTTCGGAATACGAAGTATACTTATTGATTTTGAAAATCTATGAATGTAACCTACGGAGACTCGTTTCCAAACATCTGACATTCAGAGCTCTTGAGGAGACATAAATGTAAGACTGACTAGTTCGGAGAAGTCTTGCGAATCAACGGGCCTTTAAATGTGAATTTATCGTACGGCAGCGATACTAAACCTTGAATATTCAGTAATTCACGTGACTCGTTCGGAGAAGTTGTGTCACATAACGTTAAGATCCTAGTGAAGGCCTTTAATTCAGTTAAGAAATTCAGTGACTTTCGGAGAAATCGTATGAACCGTCGATTCCTTACTGAGGGACCTTCATATTCTGCTAAATATATCTTTAAATATATTATTTAACTCTGATGAGAAAATTTTCGATCCAATTTAAGAGACTTCGGAAATCATAAACAAAGAGATCTTTGTACAACAAAAATCTTCCTAGAAAAATCTGGTATATCCTTCAAATTCCCTGACACACATTGCCTGTCAATGTTCTATGTTTTCAGAATATTCTTTGGAGTTCGATTAAAATATTTATCTGCATAGCATTTTGTGATTGCATCATCTCCTGTGAATTGTGATGATGCTGATTTCCCCTCCGTGATATACAACATAACAATTGCTTCAATAATAAATATTGATGTTATCATTACTCTCAATACCGGTTACAAGCTGTGCTCTATCCGTATTTTTATACTTTATACCGATGAAAAATCGCACTCGAAATGCGATTTTCTGTTCCCTATTAATGCACATACATTTTTTTATATACAAATATATATAAATCGTAAAAAAAAGAATAACTTGTTAAATGTAACTTCCGGTATAAAATGGTGTTGTTGCACCATCACCGACTACAGATATGTAACGACATGGAAATAAAAAAAAACGACAAAAAAATCCGCTCTACATATGCACATGTTAAATGTCATGTTTCCTTCGCAGCATAGCATATTTTCCAGGCTGCTGCTGTGAAGCAACAGAGCCAACAAATTTTTTCATATATGAAAAAATTATAAATTCTATGAAATTTTTAAAATATTCTACCACTGCGAAATCATGTAACATTGTGTGCTTGCTTGTTGTTTTTTTGGTGTTTCAGTGTTTGTTTTTTATTATTATTATTTTTACTTTTTGAATTGCACAAACTGGCGAAGGGAGTGAGCGAGAGAGCGAGCGAAAAAACGCAATTTGATTGCATTTAAAACATGTAAACTTAAACAACCAGCAAACGAAAAAGTTTTGCATACATACAAGGCGCATAATAAATATCATAAAAAAGTAAAGCATGCTTTTTGGTGTTTGGTTTGTTCGCTACGCAGACAGCGAAGAGAACACAATACGTTACAACACCAGGCAGAACAGAACAGCACAGAGCAGAGCAAGCATACATAAAGTCCGTGTTTAACAACGCGTATAATAATTTTTATTATAGCTGCAATTGTTGCATGTTGTCGGATGGGTTGCGGCATCGAATGGTGAGCGAAAACCTGAACCGAAAATATTGGTGATTGCAAAAGTAAGGGGGAAATAAAAATCAACAACAACAAAAAGAATTGCCGAATTTAAATAAAAAGCCTTGATTCATTCAATACAGCCAAACAAACAGCTACAGAATATGTTGGTGCATAACCCCGGCAATCATCCAAATCAAATGCCAGGACTTAATGGCAGACACGCAATTCTTTGCCACCAATGCTGTCCCCCCTCCCACCGAACAATGCCTGAGTGGGTGTTTGTCCTCACTAAAGTGGTCATCATCATTGCCATCAACCCCAGCCACCCACGGAGAACACGACGACCGTGCCTGACTGACATTCCAGTCCATCAGTAAATGAACGGTTGTTGCGCGCTTGTGTGCAGCCGGAATAAAAAGGCAAAATCATTCCTACAAAATTGGGTTAAATGCAAATGCTTGACATTAAATTAAATTATAATAAAACAATAACATGACAACCGATTGCCAGGCATATAACAGCAACAATATTGCCAACAACATCCAGCGTCACCACATAAATAAGTGCAGCACAACAACCGCGTCATCATCTACATCAACATATATGAACTCACTGCGTCCGTCCGTCTGTCTGGCTGTCTGTCCTCCGCATACACTATTAACAAGAGCTATTTTGTATCATGAGTGATAGGTGAATGATATATCAGCAGGAATTGCATGTTTCGTTCTCTGACAGTTGGCTAAAGGTTATTATTATTATCATTATTGCTATTGTGGAGTTCAGGCTGCTCTGGCACATTTATTATGGGATTTCTCTGTGTGTGTAGGTAAGCATGCGTGCTGCATATTGCTGCTCTAGCAGGGGCTGATTAAAATTTCGAGGAGTTAATGATTTTTTAAATGGGTTAATATTTTTTTTAAATCTCTGTAGGACTAAGTAAAGTGTTGTTGGGCTGTTAGAAGGAAAATTAGAGCTAATAACAGAGTAGTAAGGCAGTACTTAGAGCAGCAACAACAACAACCGTGTTGATTAGCTTCAAAATAAACAACGTAGTGAGTATCGGTCAGGGTTCTCAACACCCAACTGAGCAACTGTTAGGTTCTTAGTTCAGCAACAACAACATGTTGGGAACCTTAAACCTGGACAAAGCAGTCAGTTATTCAACTAACTGGCTCCCAACTGAGCTATTGTAAGTGTTAGGCTATCATCTGAGCTGCTCCCTCGGTCTCTCTGTAGGGCTAAATAAACTGCTGTTGGACTGTTAGAAGGAAAATTAGAGCTAATAACAGAGTAGTGCGGCAGTACTTAGAGCACCAAAAACAACAACCGTGTTGATTAGCTTCAACATAAACAACGTAGTGAGTATCGGTCAGGGTTCCCAACACCCAACTGAGCAAATGTTAGGTTCTTAGTTCAGCAACGACAACATGTTGGGAACCTTAAACATAGACAAAGCAGTCAGTTATTCTACTAACTGGCTCCCAACTGAGCTATTGTAAGTGTTAGGCTATCATCTGAGCTGCTCCCTCGGTCAGGTTCCCAACACCCAACTGAGCTACTGTTTTGGTCAAGTTCCTAACTGAACGACAGTTTTTGTCAATTATCCAAATGTGTTGGAAACAATCGTGTTCTTCATTAACAGAGCTAAGGTGTTGCTCAAGTTCCCAACTGTTGTGGTCAGACTCCCATCTGAACAGTTGTGGTGACGACTTATTAAATTTAGTGAGTATATTAGTATTGGAACCCTTACTAATACACTCACTTAGTATAATAAATAGAGCACATGAGCTTGTCTAGTTCTAAACGGAGGTAGTGCTATTGTTAGTATTAAGACTGGACAACTTTCTTGTCAGATTGTTTTGCCTTTACCCACTTGTGCTATTGTTATAGTTGACCAAGGTCCCAACTGAGCAAATATGCTCCCAACTGGACAACTGCTATAAACATAGTGTAGCAACAATAGCGGGGTTGGGGACCTTAAAAATAAACAAGATAGTCAGTTATTCAAATAACAGTGTCCCAATAGAGCTACAGTAAAGGTTAGGCTATAAAATGAGCTACTCTGTCGGTCAGATTCCCAAGAACCATCTGAGCTACTGTTTTGGTCACTTACAAAACTACTTTGATGAGTTCCTTATCTGAGTAACTATATTTGTCAAAATCAAACTAAACGAAATTGTTCGTAATTGACAGTACACTGAGTGAAAAAAGACGTTGCCGAATCAACAACGTTTGGGGACAATTTCACCCAGTAACGTTAATGAAAAATTGTGTTCGATTCGTGCACTATAGTGTACATAATAGGGCGGGTCGATTTAAAAATCACCCATTGCTCAGTGAAAATCGTATTCTAGGGATCAAAATAAGAAACTTTTCCGAAGGAACCATACCTCTAAAACGAATTCTGATGTCCCGGAAAAAATCCCACTTTGACCCATTTAGAGTGCTCCAATCGAGTCCAAATGTATGGAACCCCCAAGGGGTTCCATGGGGGTGTGCCACTGGCATGGGTGGGTCGGGCCTCCAAAGTTAGTGGGGGTCGATTGGAGCACTCTAAATGGGTCAAAGTGGGATTTTTCAAAATTTGTCCCTACTCAAAAGTTCGACCCAAATTCCGGGACATCAGAATTCGTTTTAGATGTATGGTTCCTTAGGCAAAGTTTCATATTTTGATCCCTAGAATACGATTTTCACTGAGCAATGGCGACTTTTTTTGCCTCCCCACAAATCGACCCGGCCTAGTATATAAGTATACCATTCCCCAAAAACGGAGTTGATTTTTAGTGCGGCGTTGTATTGTGTAATATCACCGGCAATGATTTATTGTTGGGCTTTGTATTATCGCCTGCGTAGCGTTATTTGCTTAATCTTATTCTATTAAATGCAAGCGAAGAAGGCAAAAATAAATTTTGTTCTATAAGTGAGAAACATAAAAATGGAAGACGACCTTTTTGGTGAAAAGGTAGAATTGAATGACCAGTTTAAAATTCTGGAAGATTCTGTGGGCAGTCTGGCGAGTAAAAGTGGTTAACGTGATTGCGAAATCCAGTGACGACATTCTATTGCAGAAATTCCTGGTATTGGTCTACGGCTATCTAACGTAATGTGACTAATGACTGTATGTGTATTTTTTCTTCTGCCGCAGTTTGCAGCATTTAAAGGAGTCTTTGCCACCATTAGGGTTCCTAGCTGAATTGCGAGAAAAAATACGTAAGTGAAGAAAACAGAGGTAATCCTGTGTAGCAATTCATATATGTGTGTTTTATATAGGCGTGATTTACTTAGTGATAAATATGCAAATTTGCAAATATATGTTTGTTTTGTTCAAGTTTTTTTTTACTTATAAAAATAATAAATATAAATTTATTACTACTAACTCTAATGTGGTTTAAATTGATTTTAATATTTGGGCGGGTTTGGAATATGAAGTTATTGAAACTTTCTCCAGAGTGTGCTTTAGTCGTCCCCAGTGCGTGCTTTAGACATTACCAGCAGGTGCTTTAGTCGTCCCCAGCATGTGCCTTAAATTATCCTCGGTTGTAGTTCATTTTGCAACGAAGCTTTTTTGAAGCTTTATTCATACACGAATGTGCACTGATTACGCACACGTGTGTTTTATTTTTCAACAACAACAGTGTTGGGAGCCTTAAAAATAGACAACGGAGTCCGTTATCCCATTGAATGGTCCGCAACTGTCAGTTTCTCAACTGAGCTACAGTTCCCAAGACTCAACTGAGGTACCGTTTTTGTCAGTTGCCCAACTTAAATGAGTTTCCCACCTGGGCACATGTGTTGGTCAAGTTGATAACTAAATTACTGTGTTCGTCATTAAAAAAGCTACTGGGCCGGGCCAGGTCCCCAACTTTCTTGATTAGACACCCAGCTGAACAACTACGTTGATCACTTTCTGAAATTAGTGAGGGTATTAGTCAATTTCCCAATTGAACTATTGTCTAGTTCTCAGCTGAGCTAGTGCGGCGGATAGGGCATAGAGTGGACACTTTTTTGCCTTTTCCCAAGTAGATTCTCAGTACCCAATTGAGCAGTTGTGTTGGTCAGCTGCCCAGTTGAGCAAGTTCCCAAATGAGTAACTGTGTCTGTCAAATTTCCATTTGGGCAAAGATTTCCTTAGTTCACAACTAAACGGAGTTACGATGTCGCTTTTTTATCTGTATTGGTCAGTCTGCCAACTAAATAGCTATGTGATCACATTCTCAATTTTCTATTAGTCAGTGTCCAAATTGGGCAAGTGCATTGGTCTACATTTATTTCAACTGAGCTAATGTGATGACTAGTGTTGGGCAGGGCTAATTTTTGGTTGCCAATTAAGCAACTGCGTTGTTCAGTTGCCTAGTTATGTAAGTTCCCACTTATTATTCACCTATTTCGGACCATAGGAGCACTTCTGTTGGCAAGTTCACCAGTGAATAAATGTTTTGACAAAATTCTGAAAAAATACCTTATTTTATGATGATTTCTTTTGTGACAAAAAATGCTAAATTTTTTCAGCTTTCGCCCCAAAATGCCTTTTTCTTTGTAAAAATATGCTGCACTGTGATAGGGTTTCGTTTTCTTTTGTAAAAAATGTCGCACTTGCAAGAATGCAACATTTCAGCCCTGTATTTAATCAGATGGGTGAACGCTGCCCTACAAAACAGATTAGAAAAGAAAGCACCATTAGTTTCCCAATTGTTCATTTGCGTAAGTCAGATTTTCAACTGATTGCGTTGTTCACTTTCTCATGTGTTCCCCTGTGTAGGTTCCCAAGAGATCCCCATATTGGTCACTATCCCGACAGAAGAAATGTGCTGGTTTGTTTTACAACTGAGCGACGGTCAGTTACTCACCACAACTAGGTTGTCAGCTTCATTTTATAGCTAACTGTGACCCATTAGGTTTTCAACTCAACGACTGTGTTCGTTAGGTTTACAACTGAGCACTTCAGTTGTTCAGTTTTCCATTTATTCACTTGTGTTGTTCAGGCTTCCAAGTGCTCACTATATTGGTCAGTTCTCAACTGAGCGACTTTGTTTATCAGCTTTCCAACAAAGCGATTGTGATTATCGGATTCCAATCTGAGCGACTGTGTTGTTCACTTTTCCAACTGAGTGGTTGTGTTGTTAAGTTTTCCAAGTGAGCGACTGCGTTTTTCTGTTTTCCAAGGGAGTGACTGTGTGGTTAGTTCCTAGTTCCTCAACAGATTAACTCCACTCAGTTTATCCAGTGTACTCTTGTGTTGGTCAGTTTAGCAACTAAATAGCGAATTTGAACGACTTTGTTTATCGGCTTTCCAACTACGCGATTTTGATTATCGGATTTTAAACTGAGCGACTAATCCAACTGAGTGGTAGTGTTATTCAGTTTTCCAAAAAAGCGAATGCGTTTTTCCGTTTTCCAACTTAGCGACTCTGTTGGTCAATTCCTCAAAAGATCAACTCCACTGGTCCGTTTATCCATTTCACTCTTGTGTTGGTCAGTTAAGCAACTAAACAGCGAATTTGTCGGACAGTTCCCTAATAGAGCTACTTTTGAGGTCTGATTCAGGGCATGGTACTTTTAGTTTCCCAAATGATCTGATTTTTCCCAACTGATTAACTGTGTACGTCAGGTTCTGAACAGAAACGTTTTAGGATAAGTTTCACAACCTCCGGTTAAAACTAACTCATAGTTAAAAATTAAAAATTGCATACAATTTGACAGCTATAACTGTAGGTTAGCTCTAACTGTAGAATAACCGGAGATTGTGGAATTGGTCGTTAGTCAACTATCTAATTGAGTTTCAATTCTTAACTGAACATCTGCTTTTTTAAGTTTCCAACTGAGAAAGTGTTCCTAAACTACCAGCAGAGAAACTGTGTTGATCATATTCCTAACTGAACAAACTACCAACTGTTGTCAAAACGATAGCTGAGCAAATATTTCCTGACTAATATTTTGGTTGTTCAGTTTCCCAGTTGTTCATTTGCAATTGGTCACATTACCGACTGATTATGTTACGTTCCCAAATGTGTTGGTCATCTTCCAAACTTAGCAACAGTATTGGTCTAGCTCCAAACTGTACAAATATACATATATATCCTAACAGAGCAATTGTGTTGTTCAGAAGTTCCTATATACTCGTACTCTGTTATATTGGATAGGTTGCCAACTGAGCGATTATGTTTAGTTCTTTCCCTTTCACAACTGAAATTCTTGGGGAAATTCTCAACTGAGCAACTGTATTGGTCAAGCACCAAACAGAGGACCTAAGTTGTTCAGTTTCTCAATTTCAAAAAATTCACTAACGTTAACATTGCTCTTCTTCCAAACAGAAGATCTGTGTTGCTCAATTTCCTCCGGATCAACTGTTTTGGTCATGTTTTCAACTGTAGGTAATGTTTACAGTGTTACTCAAGTTCACAGTACTCGTAACTGTGTTTGTAACTCTACCAAATGAGCAAATATATTCTTGCAGAGCAATTGTGATGTTCAGTTTCCAATGTTCTGTTCTCTAGGTCTGGTTCCCAACTTAACGATTATATTGGTCTCTTTTCCAACTGAGCGATTATATATAGATGAGCAACTGTTGTTCAGCTCCCCATTGTTCTCTTACATTAGGCAGGTTCTCAACTGCACTGTTCAGTTTAGCGAGCGATTATGTTAATCGTTTTCTTAAATGAACAACTGTGTTAGTAAGTTTTTCAACAGAGCGAGAGCGGTCCCTAACTGAGCGACTTAGATTGTGAGTTGCCCAACTTGACGACTGTATTCTTCAAATATCTAACTCTGCGACTGTTTTAGTTTTAAAACTGAGCGACTGTGTTGGGCAGTTTCTCAAATGAGCAACTGAGGTCAGTTTCCGAACTGGAAGGCTGTGTTGGCTAGTTTCTCAACAGAGCAACTATATTGATAAACATTTCACATGCCCTCAGTTGCTTAATTGATTAATGATGTTGCTTATACGCCGATCAACCGTAAGGGTTATTAGGGGAAACCGTTTCGGTGACTGACAGTTTTGTAAAGAATATACAAGTTTAAGTTATTCAGTACATTTAATAAAGTACCTGCTCCTAATTTTATCAATCTAACACTTAATAAAAAGCTTATCTTGCTTTCCCATGTTTCCTCATGCTCGTATTATTAAATGACTTGTTAAAATCCCCCTTGAGGCCAGGGGACACAAGACAATTGTCTTTATGACATACTTTAAGGTCTCCAAAGTGTACTTTGGTGCCTTTAAACAATAAATTCATATTAAGGAATGTAATTTTTTTCGGTCGTAGTATACGGGAGATATAAGGTAAATAAATTTCTGGAGACAATGTTGCACTGTCACTGGCATTTTGGCGGATGGAAGAAAACAACAGAACGCAACAAAAACGTAATTAAAAATATACACTTATATTCATTTTACTTTGTTGATAATAAAACATTAATGTTTTATTATTTTAATATAATTCTCTCGCTCTCTGGCTCTGAGACTCTGAGCACACATTTTACTTTTTATACACATGTTTTTTTGCCCTCCAAAAAAAGCTCTGGCAGATAGGAACGTGCCCACAAAGCACAGAAATGTTGTACGACATTCTGCGCGTTACTGCTCTTCATTGTACCTGTGCTTTTAATTTCGCTGCAACATAATTTACATTAAACATTACAGAAGAAGAACTTTTTCATTCTCGTTGTAAGCCTGTATGTGTGTTAATAAATTAGTGTGCGTGCATTGTAATATTTGCTCGTATGCGACGTGCTCATGTGTTTGTCGGAGAGTCTGTTGCTACAATAGTTCAGGTTTTAATTTTTGTTATTGCAATTAAGTTCACAAAATGGGTTTCCATTAAAAATGCCCTGGAGTCATGACATACACCCACTATATGTACGAATATAATACACACGAGTACACAATATATATTTTTGTTCTACGAGATTCTACACCATTACACACTCGCCATACATACAGACAAAGACACACGACAATGTTCCACCTATAGTGGCGCATGAAACAGGAGATATACATTAGAGTGGTGCCGCGAAGAAGAAAAATTAATTACTGCTTGTCCTATATGTGAGAGAATTCATTATAGTAATTAAAAATATTCCCATAGTTCATTTATCTAAGATTATTATCAATGGACAATGTATTCCTTCCAATTGTGTAATTGTTTTGATCGGCGCCCAACTGAGCGACAGTGACGGACTGTCGACAAAGGAGTGACTTTCTTACCAAATTGCCAATTGAACATCTGATCAATTCTCAGAGGAGAAACTGAAAGACTCTATTGGTCAAATATCAACTAAGAAACATAACTCCCCTTTCAGCTGATCAGGTCAAAACTGGACAATACCGGAGTTTTCAGATAGAAACTGAGAGACTATGTTTGTAAGATGTCCAACGGAGTGCTGTATTGTTCAGAACCCAACCGAGAGATTTTTGGTCAGGTTCGAATTTATCGACTATCTTAAATTTCGAAATGAGCGACTGTTGTTGTTCAGATCCTAACTGAACATCTATGTTGGTCTATTTGTAACTGAGCAACTTTGTCGATCTCTTTCCACTCCCAAAGTTAAGAACTCACCCATATAAATGCTCAGTTCCAGCAGAGGAAATGTGTTGCTCAGTTATTATCAATAGCGTAACTGTGTTTTTCTGTTCCAACCTGAGCTTCTGTGTTCCCAACTTATAACTGTCTTGTCCAGTCTCGCAACTGAGGAACTGTATTTGTCACTTTCTAAACTGAGTGAGTGTGGTGGTCAGTTTTACAAAAGAGAAAATGTGTCCTTTAAGTTCTCAACAGAGCTAATGCGTTGATTAATGTCAGAACCTATCAACACTCTTGTCCAACTGAACATCTATGTTGATCAGTTTCCAACTAAGCGACTTGCTAATCAGTTCCCCACGGTTCATCCGTGTTGATCAGTTCCTAACTGAGCAGATGTGCTGATCAGTTTCCAACAGAGCAGCAGTACTGATCACTTGTTCTCTGAGCAGCTGTGTTGGTTAGTTCTTAACTGAATGAGTATCAGTTCCTGAGTGACTATGGGCTTGGTCAATCCGGCTTTGTTGTTCAGTTGCCAACGGTTCAGTTGTGTTGATTAGATCCAACTGTATTTACCAGTTTCTACCTTAGCAGCTGCGTTGATCGGTTCCAAGCGGAGCAGCTGTACTGATCACTTCTCCTCACCAGTTCCCAGCAGATATGTTAAAAACTGAGCAATTGTGCTGATCAGTTTCTAACTTGGCAACTGTGCTGTTAACTGCTCCTCTGAGCAGCTGTGTTGATCGTTTCTTAACTGAATGACTATCAGTTCTTAACTGAATGAGTATCAGTTCCTGATTGGCTTCCGTCTTTGTCGGATCCAAACGAAGAGGATTTGCTGATCAGTTTGCAACTAAGCGACTTGCAGATCAGTTCCCAACGGTGCATCCGTGTTGATTAGTTCCCAACTGAGCATCTATACTGATCACTTCTCCTCTGAGCAGCTGTGTTGATCAGTTCTTAACTGAATGAGTATCAGTTCCTTAATGACTACTGTTGTGGTCGGATCCAAACGAAGCAGGTTTGCTCATCAGTTCCCAACTGTGCAGATATGTTACAAACTGAGAAGCTGTGTTGATCAGTACCCAACTGGGCAATTGTGCTGATTAGTTTCTAACTTGCAACTGTGCTGATAAGTTCCCAGCTAAGCATCTGTGTTGATCAGTTGCGGGCAGAGCAGCTGTGTTGTTCGGTTCCCAACTGAGAAACTGTACTGATAATTCTACTCTGAGCAGCTGTGTTGATCAGTTCTTGAATGAATTAGTATCAGTTCTTAACTGAATGAGTATCAGTTCCTGATTGACCTCTGTCTTAGTCGGATCAAAACGAAGAGGATTTGCTGATCAGTTTCAACTAAGCGACTTGCTGATCAGTTCCCAACGGTGCATCCGTGTTGATCAGTTCCCAACTGAGCATCTATACTGATCACTTCTCTGAAGCGGTTTTGCTCATCAGTTCCCAACTGTGCAGATATATTGCATACTGAGAAGCTGTGTTCATCAGTACCCAACTGAGCAATAGTGCTGAGTAGTTTCTAACTTGCAACTGTGCTGATCTGTTCCCAACTAAGCATCTATGTTGCTCAGATCCCAACAGAGCAGCTGTGTTTGTCGGTTCCCAATTGAGCAACTTTACTGTTCACTTCTTCTCTGAGCAGCTGTGTTAATCAGTTCTTAACTAAATGAGTATCAGTTCTTAACTGAATGAGTATCAGTTCTTAACTGAATGAGTATCGGTTCATAACTGAATGATATAAGGTCCAGTCTTGGTCGGATCGAAACGAAGACGATTTGCTGATCGATTTCCAACTAAGCGGCTTGCTGATCAGTTCCCAACGGTGCATCCATGTTGCTCAGTTCCCAACTGAGCATCTGTACTGATCACTTCTCCTCTGAGCAGCTGTGATGATCACTTCTTAACTGAATGAGTATCCTTTCATACTTTCTTTTTCGGAACCAAACGAAGCAGGTTTGCTCATCAGTTCCCAACTGTGCAAATATTTCACAAGCTGTGTTGAATCAGGACCCAACTAAATATCTATGTTGATCAGTTCCCAACGGAGCAGATGTGTTGGATTGTTCCCAACTGTGAAACTGTACTGATCACTTCTTCAGTGTTGATCAGTTCTTAACTGAGTGACTTCTGTCTTAGTCGGATCCAAACGAAGAGGCTTTGCTGATCGGTTCCCAACTGTGCAGCTGTGTTGATCACTCTGTAAACTTGCAATTGTGTTGATCAATTCGTAAATGAATGATTGTCTGCTTTTGAGTGACTATGTTGGCAAGCTTCAAACTGAGCGACTGTGTTGATCCATTCCTAACTGAACAAGAGTATTGATCAGTTTTCATTTGAGCAACTGTATTGACTCCATTCTTTCATAATTATAATTCCTATCTTGCCAAACTAAAAAAACATTTTCCATTCGCTCCCTTTCTTCCATTCGCAACGAAAGTGCATCCTATACTTTTGCAGGATTCACATAAAAGGCATATGGTTTCATTGGTGGCCGTGCTCATGCCACATATCATGTCATGACCTGGCGTTAGAGAACATACTCTTTGGTGTAACTCCTTTCAACACCGAAACCCAGACTACTGCCACCACGGACTGAGTGCTTGCTTGGTTACTACTCCTGGTTTTGAGTAGGATGTCTTCTATCTGTCCTGCGCTTCTTGGTGTGATGTTTTTGATTTTTTTGTTAGCTGCACTAGCATGTGTTGAGTTGTGGATAGGGGTCTTGACTGTTACATTTTCCGTTGTCGTTGTTTTTTAAGTGGAATTCCTTTCACATGTTTGGTCCGTTTTGTGCGAGTTGCACTTAATAGCACTTGGACTTAAAGAGAGCTTGTTTAAGGTTAAGGTAAAAGGGTTCTTGCAGACCTATGCACATATATGAACCAAATAATTAAAGTTTGAGTGTCCAGAAGTAGGATAATTGCATAATTTTTATGTTACGGGATTGCAGAAGTCTGTGTATTCTCAAAAAGTATCTATCCTTTTTGATTTATTCCTTTTATTTAAAGGAATATTAGTTATGGACTCAATATTAAGGTTTGCGTATGCTAATCCTGTATCCCTAATATATCTCCAGATTCTAGGGAATATTAATAGCACTTGGACTTGAAGAGAGCATTTTTAAGGTTCTTTTACCTAACCAAAGGTTAAGGTAAAAGAGTTCTTGCAGACCCATGTATATAGGGATTAAACAATTCATGTTTGAGTGTCTGCGTATAGGATAATTGCATATGGTCTGCAGAACTCAAAGTGTTCTCAAAAAGTATCAATCCTTTTTGATTGTTTGCTTGTATCCCCAATATATCTCCAGATTATAGGGGAAATTTTCATTAATATGAACTCTCTAATAATAACCATTTGACATTTCACACCATCTCTTTTCTACCCAGCACACCTCTCTATATTTCCTAACCTCCTCAGCTCTTCGAACACTACAGTTTAATATTTAACACACTCGCTTAATTTTGCCCCTTCCTCAAAATGAAATGAACAAAAACGAAAAAAAAAACATGAACCTGCAGCGGAAAAATAACAATATGAAATTGCTTGTAAAAAATTATGTTGATCTTTAGTGTTTGGTCTATTTGAAGTATTTGTTGTCGTTGCTGTTGTCGGTGGCGGTGGCAGCAGCAGCAGTGCCGCCGATAGTGTTCTGCAGTTGTTTTACTGCAATTTTTCAATTTTACACTTTTGCCACAAGGATTGTGTGAAATACGTCCGGACATGCCAAGTTCTGACTACGGCGGCGGTGGCGGTGGTGTTGCAGGAGACTCCAACATATGCAGTACTCTGCAAAAATGTGTGCAAATGCCAAAGTAAACATTAAAAGCAGCGCAGGAATATACCGATGTGCACAAAACGAGTGCGTGTGTGGATAATAAACGACAGCTCGGAAAAACTACAAGCTTCTGCATGTTTGCTTTTGTATTAAACGAAAGGGTTTCACACCAATCACATAACGGGGGAGGATTCGTGAAAATATATGAGAAAAAAATCGTTTAAAGTTTATTTTTTGTTTACCTTCATAAGGGTCATCAAGTAGGATAAGTTCAATAGGCGAGAGTCACTAACAAAGAAACATCAATGAAAAATAAGAAACCAGTGACCAGCGACAGGTCCATCATTTCAGAGGAAATATAGGCACATTAACTGAACTACTTTATGTATAGAAAAATTAAAAGTACTTTCCTTTTATCCAATCAACATTTTCGTAAAAAACCTAAACTACTTTATCATTATACATTTTTTCAGTGCCTGAACTACATCGGTCTTCAAACAACTGATCGATGTTTGTGCTACCTTTTTACAGAAAAGCTTTAGGGGATAACTGTCCGGGCTACTTTTTATGCGATGATAAAATTTGATCTCTGGGCTACTTTCTTTAGAGAAGTTGATCTTTGTGTGAGCTACTTTCGCCCAAATAAATTGCTTAATATCTGGCATACTTTTTATAACAAAGTTGCTTGGCTACATCTTTTAGGAAGTTTTTTTTGTGAAAATTCTTTTAATAAAAGTTGATTAGTTTCTGAATATTACGATAGGAATCTGTGCTACTGTTAAATAACAGTTGCCCTCAGAAAAGTTGTTCAACCTTCCCTTTCATTTAATCTGTTATCGGTGTCTGAACTAATGTTTCATAGAAAAGTTCTTAAATGTCTGTGCTACTTTTTCATATAAAATTTTCTGTGTCTGATTTACTTTATGAGAGAAACGCTTCTCACCATCTGAGCTATTTTTCCATAGAAAGTTGATGGTATTGTCAAATCATCAAATTTTACAGAAAAGTTGATGGGTACGGAAACTACTTTTTTATTCGCTGACTTTCTCAGGTACTTTTTCATAGCAACAACTGAGCTAATTTTTACAAAATGTTGACCAATTCTAAACCTACTTTTTCATTTAAACGTTGAGTAGTGTCTGATATAGTTTTTTATAGGTACGTTGCCCAATGTCTGAGCTACTTTTTCATAGAAAATTTTCTCTGTGTCTGATATACTTTTTCTGAGAAAAATGTGTCACTGTCTGAGCTACTCTTTATAGAAAGCCGCTCAATGTACGACCTAGTTAAAAAATAGATACGATTATTACAAGTTGTTCAGTGTCTGAGCTACAATTGTTACAAAACTTGATCAGAGTCTAGGCTAATTTTTAAGAGATGTCGGTCAGAGCCTGAGCTACTTTCGGCCAGAGAAGTTGATGAATATCTGGCATATTCTTATGTTGATCGGCGTCGGACCTACTTTTCTCACTCTATGTTTTTTTTGTATAGAAAATTTGTCTGACGTTATTATAACAAAGTTGCTTGGCTACATCTTATAGGAAGTTTTTTGTGCAAATTCTTATTAGAAAAGTTGATCAGTTCCTGGAAATTACGATAGGAATTACTTTTTGTGTAAAAGTTGCTCAGTTTCTGAACTACTTTTTCCTAGAAAAGTATCTGAGCTATTTTTTTTCAGAAAAATTTCTCAGTGTCTAGAAAAATTTTCATAAAACAGTTACTCAGGGTATCAGCTATTTTTTCGTAGAAATTTTGTAAATTTCTCACTGCCTGAGCTAATTTTTCATAGAAAATTTGCTCGGTGTTCCATATACTTTTCGGAGAAAACATTCTCACAGTCTGAGTTACTTTTCATAGAAAGTTGCACAGTGTATAACCTAATTTTTTTAATTTGTTCGGTGCCGGGACAACTTTTTTGGAGAAAGTTTTTCACTCTCTGAGCTATCTTTTCGAAAAAAGTTGATTCTAAACTATGCTAAGTGCAAAAACGTAGTTTTTCATGAGAGACGATCAAAGTTTGATGAAATTTTTAAATGTGTGTGGAATTCCTTTATATTGCAAATCGAATTTCCTGTACTGTTTCGTGAATAACTTTTTATTGGGTTGACGAATAAGCACCAATATAATTTGGAATATTTAGACATGAAAATGCAATCTCCCTAAAAACATGCTAGCTCGACTTAGCATGTTTTAGAATGGAGGTGTCGATATGTTAATTGCTCATTCTAGGGTTAACCTTGCACCAACATATGGAAAGAAGAAATACGATTTCCATGTTACAACACATACAATATTGTCCACATCCTTCCCTTCAGCTATTATCTTTAGCATGTACGGCAGGATATAGAGAACACCTAGGTACATTTATCCACCATCTACTTCCCGGTATGCTCCGTTGGTCCGTATATATTATAAAATATGTGACAACAAAGCACCTATTGTAAAAAATGGTTTATTTTAGCCGGAAGTTGTTTGAAACGGCAACAACAGCGACAACATACGCATCATAAACCAAATGATAGAGTGGCTGGTATTCGGGTAACGGGTATTCGGTTTGTATGTGAGTTTACTTTTATTAACAGTTCACCGTTGGAATTCTTCATAGTGTTCTCTTTATATGCTATACTCGTACATAAGCATATATACTACATGTTACATAGATGCGAGTTTCCTTTGGCAACTGTTTTATGTGTCCTCCATACACACACAGATACATATGGATGTGTATATATTTGAGTTTGTGTGTTTATGTAAATATTTTTGTTTATTGTGCGAACTTGGTATGCGTAGAGTTAATTGAAATGCATGTGGTCTTGCCAAAAAAAAGAGCCACCGCTCCTATGCCATATGCCTATGTGTGTGTCTCAGGGTATGTGTGCATCATGGGAAAAGTCTATATGAAACCACTATTGCCAGCCCGGCTCTTCGTCGGAACACACTAACCATCCTTCGGAGTAGACCACCAACAACAGCAGCAGCAGCAGTAGTTGCCTGTTGTTATAGTAGTAGTCGGTTGTAATAATGTTGAAGATAAATGGGTTTGGCCTTAACACACACCCTCTCTCTCATATACACTTACTATTCACATAAACGATTTTGAGAGGGTAATATAATAAGTCTGGAGGGAAAAATTAATTAACGACTTTATGGTGAATAGCCAAATTTTATCTCAACTAATTTATAGTTTCTCAATATATGCCAACTTATTTACAATTTTTTATAATATGAATTTTTTTCTTATTAATTTACTTGCAGGTATGTTGAAAATCATGAAAAACCTATTACAATGGTCAATTGAAGGTTCGGTAAGAGTTTTAATAATTTTCCATATTAATGATAAAAACATGGTGGCTAGGTGAGCTACTTTTTCGTAGAAAAGTTGCTTCATAGAAAAAGTAGTAAGTAGCTGAGCTACTTTTTGATAGAAAAGGTTTAGGCACTTTTTTCTCGAAATGTTGCTCAGTATCTAATCAACTTTTTCTCGAAAAATTGCTCGGTATCTGATCAAAGTTGCTCAGTATCAGATCAATTTTTTTCTAGAAAAGTTGCTCAGTATCTGATCAATTTTTTTCTAGAAAAGTTGCTCAGTATCTGATCATAGTTGCTCAGTATTTGATCAACTTTTTTCGAAAAAATTTCCCTGAATCTGATCAGCTTTGTTTTCAAAAAAAGTTGCTCGGTATCTGATCAACTTTTTTCGATAAAAGCTGCTCAGCATCTGATCAAATTTTTATTTATTTTTTTCTTATTTATTTTTATTTTATATTATTTCCAAAATTTCCAATCTGCTTTCTTTGTGAAATTATAATGAAGGATTTCATGCAATTGTGATGTTATCCTTCTGTATCTGTATTCGAGTTTTTTATGTGAAACATTTTTTCAGCTTTATTATTTTTTTGTGTTTGTGTTCTTCAAAAATCAAGTGTGAATTGCTCATTTGGTTTTTTCCATCCAGTCGGTTAGCTATTGTCTTTCAACTCATATATCATACCCATTTCCACTCATGATTGAGTTGACTACATCATGCTGTTTGTTGTTGGCCTGGAGTATATAAAATTGTATGTCCATACCTCGTCGGTGGTCGGTCAGTCAGTTTGCCAGAGTGCGTGTCCTGGTAGAGTTGTGGAGCAAAAGTTGTTTGTTGTTTCTATAATAAACTTTAGATGAAACAACATGAAAATCATATTCACACCAAAAATTTTTAACAAGCAAAGGAATCCAGCCGACAGACCAGACAACCAAACCAAACTCAGTGGTATGCCAGACTCGAGCCGGAGCAATTTGTTTGTACGTCCGTCCGTCCGTCTGTTCGGTTGTCTATCTTTGCCGTTTCAGTGCAATTCTCTTTCGGTGTTCATCTTTTCATCTATCCAGGGAAACTATTGCTTTTCCCTGGCATTGTGCGTTGGTTCTCATGTGTTTGTATATTTGCATTACAAAAGAAATGAAAACAAAAGGCAAACCGTCCAACAGAGAACAGCAACAACGCCGGCAGCAAACAACATCAAACATCTACAACTTTATGTCAATTCAATTTAAATTTAAAATATGTTTAACGGCTGTGCTATGGTGGTGGCCGAGTGGTGTATGTTCAATTTTGCATATCCTCATGTCGATATGTTTATTAGAGTATCTCGAAAGTAAAGGAAATTCAAGAGATAATTTCATAACAATAGTTTTGTAGGCCTAACATTTTTACAGGATACCCTTATATGCTGCCATGTGCCTACATTTTAGTTTACACAATGCCTTTAACATCAACATGTGAGTTTGAGTCGCGGTGTTTGCTTTGCTGTGTTATTTTATTGTGGAATACTGCCAACAATTTCTGCACTCTTGTATTCCTATCTGTTTGACACTAATGTGTTTAATGCGTGTTTTTGTTTTTCGGGGAAAAGGGAGACGTTCTAGTGGCTCCCTCATGAAAACACTGGCTTACCACATGTCCTGGTATTTGTGGCCTCCCCCCGACGACTCCCTTCTTTGTTGGTTTACCCTTCACACATTTAAATTAAAATTTGTTATTTGGTTTGAGAAGCAGAAAAATTGGTACGAGTATAATGAGGTGTGCCAGGACAAAAGGACTCCAAAGGAGACCAGAATAAAATCAAAGGGAAATTTGTTATACCAAAATTCTTTAGAATTTTTTTCTTCTTTTATACATTTTGTGATTAAAATGGAAAAAGGACTTCATGGAGCTTGCTGCAAAAATTTAATTTAGTATGTCCCTCTATAGGTATTTTAGGATATATTAATATTCTGCGTATATACTCAATGCCTTTAGAATTCTTTCCTGGCAAATGGCAATCTCAATTTAAAAATGTGTTGTTCACAACACAGATTCAAAATATTTGTAACATAAGTACTTTATGGAATTTCTTGTAATACTTAATTTAGTATGTCCCTCTATAGGCCTTTATATATATTAACATTGTCCTTATAAACTCTCCACTTTTAGATTTATTTCCTGACAAAAAATCACCATTTCAATTATAAAATTTTCTATTATAATTTTTGTGATTAAAATTAAATAAGGACTTCATGAAATTTCTTGCAAAAACTAATTTAGTATGTCCTCCTAAGGACCTCTCAGAATATGCTTTTCTACTCCGTTAAACAACCCATCTATAGATTTCTTCCCTTGCTAAAATTACCATTCTAATTTAAACATTGCTAAGCCTTTATCGCTAAACACTCTTTAACAACACAGGTTGAATATAATTTCCTTGCAAAACTTAATTTAGTATGTCCTTCTATAGACCTTTTAGAATATGTTTACACTCTCCATATAAACCCAACGACTTTTAAATTCTTTCCAAAAATGGTCATATCAGTTTAAAAATGACTCTCTTAACCATTGTTAACAACACAGGTTCGATATATATTTTGACCATAAGGACCTTATAGAATTACTTGTAAAACTTAATTTAGTATGTCCTTCTATACGCCTTTGAGACTACATATATTAACATTATCCCTATAAACTCTCCAATTTTAGATTTACTTCCTGACAAAGCCAAGTGAAGTATAAAATTTTCTATTATACATTTTGTGATTTAAATCACATAAGGCCTTCATGGAATTCCCTGCAAAACTTAATTTAGTATGTCCTTCTATAGGCCTTCCAGAATATATTAACATTATCCTTATAAACTCTCATCTTTTGGATTTATTTCCCGACAAAAATTATAAATTCAATAATACATAGAATGTCCTATTATGCATTTTGTGATTAAAATGAAATAAGGACTTCATGTGGAATGTGTCGCAAAACTTAATTTAGTATGTCCTTCTATAGTTCTTTCAAAATATGGTAAATTTCTCCATATTATCTCAATGCCTTTAGAAGTCTTTCCTAGCAAAATGGTAATCTCAATTTAAAAATGTTAACAACACAGGTTCGATATATATTTTGACTATAAGGACTTTATAAAATTACTTGTAAAACTTCATTTAGTATGTCCTTCTGCAGGCCTTTTAGAATATATTAACATTATCCCTATAATCTCTCCACTTTAAGATTTACTTCTTGACAAAGCTTACCATCTCAAATATAAACGTTTTTATTATACTTCTACATATTGTTATTAATATGAAATAAGGACTTTATGGAATTTCTCGCAAAACTTAATTTAGTATGTCATTCAATAGTCCTTTCAGAAAATGGTAAATTTATTCATTTAAGCTCAAAGCATTTAGAATTCTTTCCTACCAAATATAGCCATCTCAATTTTAAAATGTGTTGAATAATATTTTTACCATAAAGATTTTATGGAATTCCTTGCAAAACTTAATTTACTATGTCCTCCTAAGGACATATGCTTATGTATGCTTATGTACACCATTTAAACAACGCATCCTTAGATTTATTCTCTGGCAAAAATTCCAATTCCAATTTAAACATTGCTAAGCCTTTATCGCTAAACTCTCTTTATCGACACAGGTTGAAAATATTTTTACCGTAAGGAGTTTATGTAAAGCCTTGCACAAGTTATTTTAGTATGTCCTTCTATAGGCCTTTCAGAATATGTTAATATTCTCCATATAATCTCAGCGCCTTTGGAATTCTTTCCTGGCAAAAATTACTATCTCAATTTAAAAATGAATTATTAACAACATAGGTTCAATATATTTTTACCATAAGAACTTTATGGAATTTTGTCCAATATATAATTTAGTATGTCCTCCTATGGAGCTGTCAGAATATGCTTACATACTCCATTGAAACAACCCATCCTTTTATTTCTTCCTTGGCAAAATTACCATCTCAATTTTAATATTGCTAAGCCTTTATCGCGTTATTTATATTTTTAATTTTTTACTATAAGGACTTTATGGAATTCCTTGCAAAACCTTATTTAGTATGTCCTCCTGTGAACCTCTCAGAATATACTTATATACTCCATTTACACAACCCACCTTTTGATTTCTTCCCTGGCAAAAATTACAATCTCAATTAAAACATTGTGAAGCCTTTATCAGGTTGTATATATTTTTTAATATTTTTACTATAAAAACTTTATGGAACTTCTTGCGAAACTTAATTTAGTATGTCCTACTATAGGCCTATCAGAATATGTTAATATTCTCCATATAAACTAAACGCCTTTAGAATACTTTCCTGGCAAACATTTTATATCAATTTAAGAAAGCGTTTCTTAACCCTTGTTAGCAGAAAAGCTTCAATATATTTTTACCATAAGAACTTTATGGAATGCCTTACAAAACTTAATTTAGTACGTCCTTCTATAGGAGTTACAGAATATAGTACAATTTTTTTCCCTATAAACTCTCCACTTTTAGAATTCTTTCTTAGCAAAAATACCATCTCAGTTATAACAATTCCTAACCCTATCACTTGACCCTCGTTTCCAACACCGGTTCAATGTATTTTTACCATGTTTTTCTAACATTTTGCGTTTCACATTCGACCTTTTAAATTTTTCATTTAATTTCGGTTTGACTGTCATTTGTTTTTTTGCAAGTCCCCATTGTCCATGTATTTTAAATACTGACCACTACAACGATAACACATCACTGACAACCATTGCCAACCATAGTCTGGCAACTACTGGCCAATTCAGCTCATGTGTTAATTGACAGTAAACTAGTTGACATTAGCGAAATGAGCGATTCAGCACTGTTGGGGTGTGTGTGTGCGAATGAAACTTAATTTATAGTCTTTAATTTTAATTTGACTTGAAAATCCTTCGTATTTACAGCAGGTAATAGAAATTACTTGCCCACATTATTTTCAATTTTCCCTACCCCTTCTACGCCCCCCCCCCCAAAAAAGCAGAGAGTCATGGAAATTGACAAAAACAGGAAAATTGCATTAGCCGTCATAGTAAAAGTGGTTATAATTTGTCGGTTTGTGTGCACATTCGCTGCAAAATTAATGGTAATACTGTTTAACGTTTTTTGCGCTAACAGTGTTCACTAATGAATAAGCCTAAAAGTGAGCTTTTCAACATAATTTCAATGTAAAGCCTAATAGTAGGCAATGGTCATGGTGTGGTTAGTTAAATGCTATTTTTAAAGTACTCCTAATTAGTGATATTAGATGTTATACAAATTTCTATAGAAAATTTTCTCGAGGAACTAGATGAATTTCTGGAGGAAGTTATCACGACCAATCAGACCAATTTCCGATGAAAATTTTCGGTAGACTAATTTCCTTTTTTAACTATAATTGAGAGTTATTTTAACAGAAAATGTGCTCTTGAAATGAGACTAGTTTCCACAGGAAATTTACTATACTCCATTAAGAAACTGTGGTAATTAGCCTTGAAAGTATTTAGTAATAAAGGGTTTTCCAACAAGAGGTGTTATTTTGGTATTCAGAGAAAAATGCCATTTTTTGAGATAAATGATCGGATGTTTATTTCATAATAAAGAGGAAGAGGAATGCCGTTAATAATGAAAAACAACATCAGCCAAATGTCCACCACGACCACGCTTACAGGACCATATCCTTTTCATTAAATTTTCCATAACCAAATCGCAAAGTGGCTGCCCTATGTCCTCGATAGCCTCACGAATTCTATCTTTGAGGTCTTGAATCGACGCTGGGCTGTTGGCGTAGACCTTGTCTTTCACGTGGCCCCAAAGGAAGAAGTCGCAAGGTGTTAAATCACAAGATCTCGGTGGCCAATGGTGATCACCTCTTCGGGAGATGACACGGTCCGGAAACTTTCCCCATAACAGAGCAATGGTTTCGTTGCTTGTGTGGCACGTAGCGCCGTCTTGTTGAAAATAAACGTTGTCCAGATCAATACCATCCAACTCCGACCATAAAAAAATCATTAATCATCTCTCGATAGCGCAATCCATTCACCGTAACTGTTGATCCAACCTCATTTTCGAAAACGCACCAAACAGTCACACGTTGAGGATGGAGAGGCTTCTCAACAATAACTCTTGGGTTTTCCGAGCCCCAGATGCGACAATTTTGCTTCTTGACGTAGGCACCGAGGTGGAAATGGGCCTCATCAGTCAAGATGATTTTTCGAATTTTAATAATTTCAGTGCGTTGTTGAATCGTGTATCGTTCCATTTTTAGTAATGGCGTAGTTTTTACTTGTCAAATGTCAAAGAATAAAAGCTTCAAAAGTGACAGCTACCGAAATACCGGGTGATTCAAAATAACACCTCCTGTTGGAAAACCCTGTATTAGAAGTTTTAACCATTTCTAGCAACGAGATCAAATTCTATAGGACATTTTTACGAGTTACTAGACCAATGTCCTGAGGTAATTTTCCACAGGAAATTTTCTAAATTTGCTCTAGAAATAAAACTAATTTCCACAGGAACCTTGCTCTAGATATGAGACAAAATTTCGACAGGAAATTTGCTCTAGAAATGAAAAAAATTTTATACGAAATTTGGACGAGCTGCGAAATCAATTTCCACAGGAAATATACTCTGCAAATGAGACCAAGTTTCATCAGAAATTTTCGATAGCAATATAACTAATTTTCATTAATTTTCAAAGGAAAGGAGACCAATTTCCATAGGAAATGTTCACGAGGAAAGAGACAAATTTCCATTGAAAATGTTCACGAGCACCAAGACCAATCTCCAAATTCCGTGGAAAACAAGTTCCACATGAAACTTTTGCGAGAAACGATACCAATTCCCATAGGAAGGAAATTTGCTCGAACATTAAGACCAGTTCACATAGGAAATTTTCACGAGCAACGAAAGTAATTTCCATGGGAAATTTGCTCGAGAGTAAAGCCCAATTTTCTTTAGTCTAAACCAATGTTTTTATAAGAAATTAACTCGGTTTCAAACCAAGCTACACAATTCCAACAACTATTCTGCAAGCCCTTCACTTCAAACCTCATTTAATGCTTCACACCATTTCCTCTATATGCAATTTCTTCAGACCCTTTTTGGCTCTGGTGACCAACACCAATTCAAAGCATTCATTGTTTTCTTATTTCTGTGTGTGCGTGTGCTTCCTCTGGGTTTTATCTCGAACAAATGTGCAAATTTAAAGCTGTATTTTGGAGTCAATTTCCCAAAAACTTTACCAATCTTTTATTGCTGAACATGCTTAAGAGTAATGGCTTAAATTAAGACAATAGCTTGGTTCCCTCATCTGTGCCAATGCACACAGACACACACACACACTCACAGTGTCATACATCGTCCATCCCACTTCCTGCAGCACCCATTGAGAAGAAGGAGATACAAAAACGTGGATGGCCCACTTATCATGATGCTATGCAATGCTTGCATAGACTAGTAGTACCACTTTGCCTGGGTGTTCGAAGACTCGTATGTGTGCGGATGGATGGGTTTTGGTTGGTTGTCAGGATAAGTGTGAGTTGGTCGGTTTGATGGTGTATGGGAGATTCGGTATTTGCATTTTCATTGTATTCCGGATGAAATTGCATATGTGAGCATGTTGAATATGTACGTATGGGTGTGAGTGTGTGTGTTTCGGCTATGTGTGAAAGCATCTACGCAATAATGTTATGTTCAATGAATGCCAAAATCATTGTTTAGTATGCACATATATAACTTTAGGTAAATGGTAAAACGATGTAAAAGCATTTTATACTCTTACAAATTCTAGTTCTAAGTGAATCGGCTTCAAAGTAGATCAAGCAACTGTGCAACTCCTTTAAATATTAAGAATGATTTAAAAATGTTTCAAGTCTGTTTCAACTTATTTGGAAGTATTTAGACCTGTTGGAAACGACATCAAACGTTTATAACTGATTCAAAATAGCTTTCAACTACCTCAAACCTTACAACCAAATCCAACTTATTTTGAAACTATTCAGACTACTTTACAACCACCTCAAAATGTTTCAAACTACTTGACAACAACATCAAAGTGGTTATACCACTTCCAACTACTTTACAACCACTTCAAACTATAATTTAATTGCTTCAAACTACTTTACAACATCAGACTAAACTAATTTACAGTAACATCAAATTACTTTACAACCACTTCAAACCATTCTGAAACTGATTCAAACTACTTTACAATGACATCAAACTGTTCAAGCTACTACAGAACCAATTCAAACTACTTCACAACCACTTCAAACTACTTCATACTATTTTACAACCACTTCAAACAACTTACAACAATTTGAAACTACTTTACAACCACTTCAAACTACTTTACAACCACTTCAAACTAATATACAACCACTTCAAACTACTCTGCAACAATATGAAACTACTTTACAATAACATCAAACTGCTTCAAGCTACTTCAGAACCAATGCAAACTACTTTACAACCACTTCAACCTACTTTGCAACTACTTCATACAACTTTACAACCATTTCAAACAACTTTCAACAATTTGATACTATTTTACAACCATTTCAAATTACTCCACAACCACTTCAAACTTCTTTGCAACAATTTGAAACTACTTGAAACTCACATCAAGCAATTGGAATGTACATCAAACTTAATTTCAACAACTTTAAATTATCTTACGACCCGAACATAATTCCTTAGAATTTCGCCTAAAGATCCAATCGTACATTTTACCAATGTCCAAACAAATGACTCCGTACGATCCATTTGCAGTTTTGGCTTCGCGATAGGTATTCAGAAACTCTGTAAAATTAAGGAGGATCCAGTCGTTGATTGCTTATTACTTTTCAATAGGTTTCTGGAGCAAATTTTTAAGAGTCTTCCATTGATTCTAGAGGTTTCGCATATTTGTGTACTTCCCATGATTAAATCCTAGATGTTGTAGGATCTTCCACATGTTTTACTAGTTGTCGATCATTTTTTAGGAAGTATCCTCCTCAGTTGCTCGGTCTTCTCAGTAGGATCAAACTATAATTTTTTAGTACACTGACATTGGACTCCGCCATAAGGTGTTTAATTCTCTTTAGTAGGTTTCAATAGCAGATATCTAAATCTCTTTCATAAGTTTCGCCCGACGTGCTGTTACATACTTCTCTGACTTATTTTGGTACTACTCGGTAGGATTGAACAACAACTACTTCAAACTACTATGCAACAGCATCCACTTGTGACCACTTCAAACTACATGGCAAAAGCATCAAACTACTTTGCAACAGCATCAAACTACCTTACGACCCCTTCGAACTACTTCGTGACTGCTTCAAACTACTTTGCAACTTCTTGAAATGCTATCCAAATCATAAATTTTACAAATGTCCAAACAAATAAAGGTCTTCCCAATTGGAACCAAACGCAGTTCCTTAGGATTTCGCCAACTGATTGACTCGTAGATTTTAATGATGTCTAAGTAGGATGCAAACATTAGACTCCGGAAGGTCCAATTGTAGTTGTGTCCGCTCAATAGGAATCCCAATAAGGGATTCCACTTTCGTTTTCGGATCTGCAAATTATGATCTATTGTCAACAGTAATGCATCGTACAAAAAATATATAATTTTTTAATAAACTTTCTCAGTTAATTCATTTTGCACTTTATTCCCCTCGCTCAAAGCACACACTATCAAACGTAATTGTGAGTTAGTGCGTGTCAAGCAAGTGTGTTAGTTCGTATGGCCATTCACTCAGACACTGTTCTGGTGAACAACGTAGGTTGGTCGTTGGCTGGTGTTTGGGGCAAGGAACTGGCATTCAGCACTTTTGGTGCTTGATTTTGACCGGCATTCTACTCAAAATACATTAAAATTGTCCAATTCAAACCGCACATTTACTTGTTGTTATTGTCGTTTAGATTCATCCATGACAATGGAAGCAGGCAATTCTGTGCAGTAACGTCTTGCCTGGCCTAAACTTTCCAACGGTACAATGAACCGACTGACCGACCAACCAACCAACAATAGCTGGGTTTTAGTTTATGTGAAGTAATTGGTCTTACATTGAAGTTATTAAGCCTCAAGAGCTTCAGAGGTAAGAGATTTTGAGAATGGATTTGGTTTTGCTGGTTTCTGGGTTTCCTTCCGGCTGTCCCCCTTTTCATAGACACAATTTCGTGTGAAGAAGGCATTCTCTCCCTATGCCATGACAATGCTTTAAGAGACCAACTGACTGACTGACTATGGACACATTCGATTTCGAGGTAAATGATAAAGAGTTTTTTTCGTGTGTGTCTTATTGCTTTCGTTACCCCAAAGAGCAGAGATTTTGACCATAGAAAGTTAAATATACCTAATTGCTTTAATTAAAGATGAGGTGATTTCATTCGTCTTTTCTCTTTGTCACTCCATGAACGCTATGATGAAACAGGCAAATAACTTGTAGAATGTTTCGTTCGATGACCAGACACAAATTGCTGGGAGTGCTTTTGCATGAGCGAGCAATTGGACAAATTGATATTCTCCAAAAAAGAAAGGAGAAGGATATTGTAAGATGGGAAATGTCGTTAGAAATAATAATGCAAGGCAATATAATGGAATTTTTATTTGAGAAAGAACTTTATTTACTGTCTGTAAGAGATCTAAATTACATTTTCTATCACTTAAATGTTTAATCAAATTACATTACTCAACAACATTAAACTACATTACAACCACTTCCAACTTCTTTGCAACGGCTTCAAACTACTATGCAACAGCATCAATCTACCTTGAGACCACTTCAAACCACGTTGCAACAGCGTCAAACTAATCTGCAACAGCGTCAAACTGATTTGCAACAGCGTCAAACTGCTTTAGAATAGCATCAAACTACCATACGACCCTTTCAAAATACTTTGCAACAGCTTCAAAGTAATTTGTAATTTCTTCAAAATTCTGTGTAAAAGTTTCGAACTTTTTAAAATTAATTAGGATCCAACCTTGACTGCTTTTCGCTTTCAATAGGATTTTAGTCGTATGTCTGATTTGAGGACTTCTCATGATTAAATCGTGAATTTTATCGTTGTCGATGTCTTTTGCTCAGTAGGATCAGATTACACTTTTTTAGAACTCTGACATGGAATTCCGTCACAAACTGTTTAATTCTCCTTAGTAGGTTTCAGTAGCAGATATCTAAATCTCGTTCATATGTTTCGGCCGACGTGCTGGTACATACGTCTCTGACCTATGTTAGCACTACTCGGTAGAATTAAACAGCAACAGCTTCAAACCGCTATGCAACAGCATCAAACTACCTTGTGACAACTTATAACTACTTTGCAAAAGCGTCAAACTACTTTGCAACATCATCAAACAACCTTACGATCCCTTCGAACTACAGTTTCATACTTCCTTTCTGAAACTCTGTAAAATTAAGTAGGATCCAGTCGTTGACCGCTTGTTACTTTACAATAGGTTCCTGTGGCACATTTTTAAGAGTCTACTATTAATTTTAGTGGTCGCATATTTGAGGATTCTATAAAATTAAATAGGATCCAGTCGTTGACTGCTTATTACTTTTCAATAGGTTATTGTAGCAAATTTTTAAGAGTCTAACAATGATTTTAGTGGCGTCGCATATTTGGGGACTTCTTATGATTGAATTCTAGATGTTGTAGGATCTTCCGCATGTTTTAGTTGTTGTCGTGAACTTTTTAGGATGTAACGTCCTCAGTTGCTCGGACTTTTCAGTAGGATCAAATTCTACTTTTTTTAGAAATTCTCGATCGTCGTGCTGTTACATACGTCTCCGACCTATGTTAGTACTACACGGTAGGATTCAAACTACTTTGCATTAGCTTCAAACTTCTTTGCAATTTCTTGAAACTCTTTCTAATAGTTTCAATCTTCCTTTTAGAAACTCTGTACCGTCTATATATTTCAGTCGTTTTCCATTTTTTTAAGAAGTATTTTTCAACTCCTCAATGTTTTTCAGTATCGATAGTTGAAAACTTCTTGGCAGGATGCAGTAGTACTTTGCACATTTGACTCTATCTTACCTACACTGCCTTATCTTTCTCGTTAGAATTATTTATTAAGATCTAATCATATTCTTAATGGGACCCAAACATAGTTCTTTAGAACTTCGCCAATTATCCAATCATTGATTTTTGAGATGTCTCTCTAAGGAAGGTCCAAATGAGATTTGAATTATTTAAAAAATGTATAAGTTATACTTCTTCAGAATTCCGTGATTAGATTAAATCAGTGACTTCATCAAGTTATCTATAGCTTTCTTACTTTTTTGGCAGGATGCAAAAGGGCATTTTTTTGAACCTTTCCGCAGGATCCTCTCGTCACTTTAAGTTATCGAGATTTTAAGATTGTCCCAAAAAAATTCAGTTGCAGATATAGCTCATAGATTTTTAAACCCTTCGTATCTATAGATTAAAATCGATGACTCAACTCTAATTAGACCTTCAAAACAGATCATCTCCTTTTTTCTTTCCCTTTCCATTCCCACCTCGTTGCCAGCCCCCTAACTTTACTTCAAAATTCAAATTTTTGCCTTACTGAAAAAACATGGGAAAAATTCCAATACCCCCCCCAAAAAAAATTGCACGAATCAACACTGCGGAAAACATCATTCTTAGCCATTTTCGTTTATGGCCACAATTATGCACTGCCTGGAGCCGTTCCATGCTGACGCGCGTAATTTTTACTTTTCTTGCAACTGCAACATGCAATTTATATGGAAGATACAACACAGAGGCCTTCTTCATCTTCTTTTTCTGCGTCCGCTGCACATATGTTTGCTTTGACAAAAAGTGTCATGGCTTGGTGGTTGTGGCTTTCAGCAACACCGATGCCGTCACCACGGCTACCGCCATCACGACCAATTCACTTTGCTATCCTGGCATAAGTTGAAATTCACGACTATCAAGAACACAGTCCAACATACACGCACATACACACGCACACACATCAGGGAGGACATCGCAGGACAGTAGCAACCAAACTGCTGCTGATGCTGTCGTTTTCTAAAACATCCATCATTACAACTCGTAACATCTATTTGCCCATGTTGGTCATTGTGGACGAGCTGTTTCCTTTTCAGCAAGCCTCTACTAGTACATACCTATAGTCCACTCGTTGGGACGGTTTGCAACGTCTCCGTTTGTTTGTCGCCCCACCTTTACACGAAGGCTGGAATGCAACAACAAGGATGTGGCAACAACATATGAAGGACTTTTAGTACAAGTGGTCATTTGTGTTTTGTTAGAGATATGGACAATTTGTGCTGGGTAATGGAAATTACTTGATGTGTACACCATCATCATCGTCCTCGTTCTCGTCGTTGTCGTTGTCGTCATCCACAACAACTTTATGGGAATGGGTTTGTTACTGGTGTATATCTTGTATAACTGCCTCCAGTGTTGGTCATGCGAACGTGTGGTTATCCTTTGGATCCTTAGAGAGAAGATATTATATGTGCTATGCCAGGTGGGTTGGAGAGGAGATGAGTAGAGGTTTTGGTAGGTGGATGGATTTTTTGAAGAAAATTGCTGTCGTTGTTAAGCATGGGACAAATTGTTGTTAAGGTAAATAGGAATTTGAAAGTTACCAGCAGGTTGTCATGACATCCAGTACGGCCAGAGGTATGAGAGAGAGCAAGATTCTAATTTGAATCCAATCACGCATATAATGAAGCCATGATTTTCCATGCAAAAGACTCATAATTTATTAAAGTATGTGACTTTTTTTGGACACTATTTGTTGCTTTAAATACATATTTTTGTTGTTGTTTTGGATTTATGTATGAATCTAAAGAGATATCCTTGGCAAGTTTGAGTAGCAAATTTTCTATAATGTTTACCGACTTCTCTGTAGGATCCAAATATTTATTTATATGAATTAAAATACAAAGTAAATTTCATTCTAATTTTACTGTACATGTTAAGGGAATCGATCCCACGGCCCCCAAACGCATGGGCGAGCTCGATACTTAATCACCTCCTTGGGCGCTCAAGGATTCAAAAGTATTTTTTTTTTACAAATTGTCCCTAAAAAATCTCAATAGAACCCACACGTACATCTGTAGCACTTCGTAAATGACCAAATGGTTGAACTTCCCCGCTTTCTCATTAGACTCCAACCAAATGTCTTCTCAAGACCTAATTTCGATAGTTCATATGTACATCAAATGAATGTACATCCTCGCACTGCTTTATCTTTTTCATTAAAATTTCCTTTAGATCTACATCTGTAGGACAAATGATCAAATCGTTGAATTTCCCCATCATATCAGTACGGTCCAAACCAAGGCTGCTTTGTGCAAATGCACTTTGTACATTTGATTCTATCTTACCCGCATTGCCTTATCTTTTTCGCTAGATTTTTTCCTTTAGATCTAATCATAGATTGTTACCGACTTCTTAATGGGACCCAAGCTCGTAGTTCTTTAGGACTTCGCCAAATTATCCAATCATTGACTTTTGCGATGTCTCTCTACAGAAGGTCCAAATGCAGATTTGTCTTATCTAAGAAATGTACTTCTTAAGAACTCCGTGGTTAGATTCAATCTGAGACTTCATCAGGTTATCTATAGCTTTCCTACTTCACTCTTCAGGACAAGATTTAATCGCCGATTTTTTTCGAGTTTTCTAGAGTGACTCTTTCTTCAGAATTTGTACGTAAGATCTAATATACAATATCTAGCTTACAACTTCAGCAAACTCATATATAAGTTCTAAAAATTTCCTCCAATTTATTATACTGCAGCCCTATTCCTTCCGAAGATTGTTATTGACTTCTCAGGTAGTTTTTAACATACTTCGTCATATATGATATATATTGCTAGTTTTTTTTACCGATTTATATGTAGGATCTGCAGGATGAAGTAGCTTCAAATTAGGTTAAAACTTCTTCAAACTGCATTTAAATGCCTTCAAACTAGTTTACAATATCTTCGAACTCCTTTTACAGACTAGGTTAGAACAAACTAGGTTAGAACTCTTCAAACTTCTTTTTTGTACCTTCAAACAAGGTAACAACATCTTCAAACTTATTTTACAAAGCTTCAAACTAGGTTACAACCTTTTCAAACTATTAGTTTACAACCTCTACAACTAGTTTACAACTTCGGCAAACTTACAGATGAGTTCAAAATATATCCATCAATTTATTATAAATTAGCCCTTTCAAACCCCTTTCGCAGATTATTACGAACATCTTAGGTGAATTCTAACATACTTCGTCATATGACATATTGGTAGATTTTACCGACTTCTCTGTTGGATCTGTAGGATACTAGTTGGATGAAACCAGATTAGTGTATAGTTAATTATGACTTCTCTGTAAGACCCCATCATAGTTTGTTGCTATGTTTTCAGTAGAAGAATGTCTGATCTAAGGGCTCTGGCAGGACCGATAGACTATTTGTCACCAGTTCAGAAATTCTACTCAAATCTCGACATAATGATCCGCCCCAGAACAGACTGGTCATGCGGCAACCTTTCTTTGGAGGGCCATGCAATATACACCGACGGTTCAAAGATGGATGTAGACACAGGGGCAGGCACTTTCAGTGAATCTATTGGAATAAATACGTCCTACAGGTTAGCCGACACCTGCAAATCGACGAAAACTCGGGCAAGATGATCACATAACAGTCTATGTTGATAGTCAGGCTGCTCTGAAGTCAAATGTGGTTAATGAGTGCCGTTTGGAACTACAGCAATTGGCAGACATAATCAGATTGTGCTGGGTCCCCGGACACTGTGATATCGAGGGGAACGAGTAGGCTGACAAACTCGCGCGAAATGGATCAGCGATTGACGCTGCAAGGGTTGAGCTATCACTATATCCCCCCTTATGCGAATTTTTCAGTAATCTAGAGTATTTCTACAAAGACCTGACAAACCAGAAATGGCCCAGCAGATCTGACGGTAAAATTACTAAATCTCTATGGCCAGCCATATCGAAATTTAGAACCAAAGATCTTCTTAGCCTCACAAAGAGGGACATTCGTTTAATGATAGGTACGCTGACTGTAATGTTAGATCTTTAACATTAAATTGGCAGAGTGATTCTGCCGACTACTGTCGACTCTGGATGGGGATGAGGAGGAACTGGAAACAATCCAACACCTTCTCTGTCAAAGTCCTACTCTATCAAGACGAAGACATCGCTACCTAGGGATTACACGATACAAAATCTGGAATCTCTATTATCCCACGATATTAATAGAATCATGGGCTTCATATGTTGCATGAGATGGATTGTTTGGCATCAACTCATCTAAAACTGCTCCTAAAAAGCCATCTCTTCTCTCTCTTATCTATACTCATCATCAACTTCATCGTCTTCGACCCCTCCCTCTTCTTTTACTCATCTTCTCAGGACGAACACAATGGTCCAAATGGTCTCCGAGTGAAGTGGTGCACGCCAGCAATGGTTGTGTGACGCGCGTCCTCAACCTAACCTAACCTAAATGTATAGTTCTTTATTACTTCTCTGCTAAATCCAATCGTAGGTTATAATCCTCCAGTGGTTCTTTGGACGTTTCCATAAAATCAAATGTTAAAATGTTACTAACTTATCTTTTAGATCCAATCGCAGATTTTTTCATCGTTTTGGGGGCTTCTTTTGGATCGCATCGTAGACTTTTATTGACTCGTCAGTAGGATTTGCCATTACTTATTTCCTACTTATTCGCCAAATCGTAGCATATTACCGACATCGCAATAGGATCCTCCCATGCTCTTAAGACTTCTCTGTCAGATCAAATCGAAGATTGTTGCCAACTTTTCAGTAGAATCGAAACATGGACATTTATTGACTTCGCAGTATGATACAAAGTTATATCTATGGACTTCTATGTGCAATAAAATAGACTTCTTCGTTCGATCCATACAAACCTATTTAGGTATTCGACCAAACGTATTTTCTCTTAACTTTTTGGTAAGGTCCAGTTTTAATTGAGGCTTCATTGTGGCACTTCGCAGTAAAATCCAGATCTCGCTCTTTAAACCTTTTCAAAAGAGCCAACTGCGGAATTTTGCCAATTTCTCATTAAGATACAAGGGCTCTTCTTGAGAACTTCTCCATAAGAACAGATCGCAGATTCTTAAGAACTTCGCAGTGGGATCCACGCCTCTTTAGCACTTCCTTGTAAGATCTAATCATACATATTCTTCTTTAAGCAGAATATTAGATCTTTGTAAGATCTAATCGTTGATTATTACCGTCTTTACAGAAGGCTCCCTGTGGTCAATCGGGGAATATTAGCGATTTCTCGTAAAGATACAGGGTTTTCCAACAAGAGGTGTTATTTTGAATCACCCGGTATTTCGGTAGCTGTCATTTTCGAAGCTTTTATTCTTTGACATTTGACAAGTAGAAACTACGCCATAAGATCTACGCCAACAGCCCAGCGTCGATTCAAGACCTCAAAGATAGAATTCGTGAGCCTATCGAGGACATAGGGCAGCCACTTTGCGATTTGGTTATGGAAAATTTCATTTCATTTCATGGTGGCCATTTGGCTAATGTTGTTTTTCATTATTAACGGCATACCTTCCTCTTTATTATGAAATAAACATCCGATCATTTATCTCAAAAAATGGCATTTTTCTTTGAATACCAAAATAACACCTATTGTTGGAAATCCCTTTACAAGTACAATTATTTCTGATTTTTTTCTCACATCCCTGTCTGATTCATGCTTTCCTATTCGGGATTTTATTTTTTAAAGCGCTTCTATATGATCCCATGGAAGACTCATAAGGCTCACCCATAAGTGTCATTTTCTTATTTTTATCATAATCCTTAATTTCTAGATTTTGGTTTTTAATTGGTTTCGATAGATTTTCGTCATTCATTTGAAGACTCCACGAAAATGTTTTATTCATCGATTGGTTAATTATAGACTTGTAGACTCCTAAAAGTCTGTAATCGACGTTTTAGTACTCGTATTAAGAGGCCTTGGACTTTCAAGATGTTGGTTTTATTACGTCACGTCTCTCTACGGAAGGTACACCTGCAGATTTGACTTTTCTATAGGCAACAAATGTATTTCTTCTGAACTTCTTTGTTAGATTCAATCTGAGACTTTATAGCGTTCTCTGTAAGTTTCAAAAGTACTTCTTCAGTACTTCCTCGCAAGATTCAGTCGCAGATTTTCGGCTACTTTTCTAGAGGATCCGTGTCTACTTCTTTAGAATTTGTTCCTAAGATCTAATTGTGGTCCTACTTCTTTAAGACTTTTCTGTAATATTCATTCTTAGCTTTTACCGATTTTCTTTTAAAGGGCTTCAGACAAGTCAGAACATCTTTATGCTCCAAATTCATTGAAGACAGCTTAAAATCAGAACTTTACCCCTAAATAAATGCATAATATTTCCAAATACCTAAGCAGCGTTCTGATTTATTCGAAAATATTCCCAAAATATATTTAATGTTCCCAAAAACCTTTATAATTTGTAATGTAATTGTGGTCATACTTCTTTAGGACTTTTCTGTAATATTCATTCTTAGCTTTTAGCAATCTTCTTTTAAATGGCTTCAGACAAGTCAGAACATCTTTAACTTCGAATTCCATTGAAGACAGCTTAAAATCAGAACTTAACCTCTAAAATAAATGAATTATATTTCCAAATACCTAAGCAGCGTTCTGATTTATTCGAAAGGTTTTCAAAATATTAGCAAAAACTTTTATAATTTTTAAAAATATTACAACAATATTTTTACAAAGCCTTGCTCAAATATCTCTACAATGATATAACCTCTTCATTCCTAATTCAAATAGTTTCAACATTTGTTTTTACAGCTTCTTCTCTTAAATACCTTCAAGTTTAATAATTTACAATATCTTCATTTTATAAAGCTTCAAACTAGCTCGCAACCTCTTCAAACTAAGTGTAAATGGCTTCTAACTAGGTAACAACTTCTTCAAACTTCTATTTTATACCTTCTAACTAGGTAACAACTGTAATCTTCTAGATCAGTTCTGAATGTATCCAGATGTGTTGACGCCTAAACATCTGCAGTAGACGATTTATTAAGAGGCCTTAGTAGATATCAATCGTGGACTTTCATGATTTTAGTTTTTTCATTTTCTATAATATCTAAAATCTTCAAAGTAATTGTATTCCCTTCACCTCGTCACTTCGTAGGACATTTTAATGACAACTCTAATCTTCTAGATCAGTTCTTAATGTATCCAGATTTGTTGACTCCTAAACGTCTGCAATAGACGATTTATTAAGTGGCCATAGAATTAGATTTCAATCATGGACTTTCAACATTTTGGTTTTATCATTTTCTATAACATCAAAAAACTTGAAAGTAATTGTATTCCCTTCACCTCGTAACTTCCTCGGACATTTTAAGGGCCGTCCGTTAGCTTTGTTTAAAAATAACCTGCCATTTATATTAACCATCCCCTTTGTTTTCCTCTTCCCCCGCACTACTATTGACAGGACACTCACTGTCCATTGACAACGGAAATGATATTTGCTATTACCAAGAACTCGTCTATTATAAATTCGTCCTGTGAGGGTTTGTTTGTATTGCCTTTCCTTGTGTTTTTCTTTCCGAAAACTCGTTCTCTCTCTCTACCTCCTACCCTTTACATGTTTTATGTAAATTTTCTGTGATTCTTTAACTCTTTCTTTGCCCAATGTATTGTATATAAGGTTGATTGTCTTAGGCGTTTTGTTTATACTTCAAGTGACCATTTTCCAAAAGGATAGCACTTTTGTTACAACAAAGCCAAGCAATAAGGACAATAGTAAGTGTAATAAAAACACACGTAGAACACGTAAAGGAAGTTATATTTTATACAATTTAATATACATATATAGCACTCATAAATTGTAACACTTTGTCGCCTTCTGCTTTGAGCATATTGAAAGTGTGAAAAACACTCTCAAAGAAATAGGTTCTATGCTCTGTCATCCGCCTGATGTTTTGTGCGTAACGTGTCACGTCCTTTCTTTCTATCGTGCACTTATTGCATGATTGTTTGTTTTCTTTGTATCGCTATTTTCTGGAGAGGGAGAAAAAAGAAAGGATTGAAATGTGCGTAGTTGTTGGAAGGCAGGATGATAATTAAGGTTGAGAATTTTATTAAAACCTTCTTACTTGTTTCAAAAAACATCCAATCTAGTCCCAACTTCAACATTACACTTGTACATGGCATCCAACGCTGAAACCCTTTTAAACTTATTTTAGATAGCTTCAAACTATAGGACACCTTCAAACTTCTTTTACATAGCTTCAAACTAGTCTACAACCTATTTAAACTCCATAGAACGCTTCAAACTACTTTACAACATCTTCAAACTCCTCTGAGAATGCTTCAAACTAGTTTACCACCCCTTCAAACTTCTTTCACTTAGCTTCAAACTAGTTTACACCACCTTCAAACTTCTTTAACTTAGCTTCAAACTAGTTTACAGCACCTTCAAACTCCTTTTACTTAGCTTCAAACTAGTCTATAACGTATTCAAACTCCCTAGAAAGCTTCAAACTACTTTACAACATCTTCAAACTCCTCTTAGATAGCTTCAAACTAGTTTACCACTCTTCAAACTTCTTTCACTTATCTTCCAACTAGTTTACCACCCCTTCAAACTCCTTTCATAAAGCTTCAAACTACCTTGCAAACCCCTCAAAGTTCTATTAGACAGCTTCAAACTAGCTTACAACTTCGTTAAATTTTCATTCATTTCAAATCATCTCCACCAATTTTTAATACCTTACCTCCTATAGTAAATAACCACTTCTCATCTATGGAATATTGACACATCAACCTTACCTTTCTGTTGATGAATAAAAAGCGAAAAGAAGGTGTAACATTATGTCAAGTGTTTGGTTTTGTTTCTAATTCTCTAGTATTTGTACTCATCCCCTATCACCATCTATATTTTTCACTTCGCATTGCTAGTCAACCAAACAACCACGTTAGATCCATTCCTTTCTGAGCAGGATCCTTTTGCAAGAGCGCCCTCCTGTGTATATGCAAAAAAATCTATTCTATACTAGAAAAAAATAAATGTCAATCAAAGTAAGGTGTTTATGTTTCTATTTTCACTTTATTTCTAAAGAAAGCACTTAAGGGTGCTGGAGGAAACCCAAACACAAACCCTACCATTTCTGTTTACTTTGACCGGCAGACGAAGCAGGAATGGAAAAGTAGCTACTAAAGTAGCTTGGAGAACTCGTCGTTGTATTCGTTGTCGTCCTTCTTATCCTCTTCCTCCTGTTTGTTTATCCTGATATGAATGTTTATGAGTATTTCTAGTATTCCTTCTATTCAATGGCTTATTTTAATGGCTTTCTATTAGAAATGAATGCAATCGAATGAAGGTAAAGTTAGCCAAGAATGGTAAAGAGGAGCAAAACACTCTTCAAATCCCTTGAAGGTATGTCACAGTATCACCACAGTATAGCAACGCTTCGTGTGGTCTTCCCTTTTTATTGTTTTGTTGTTAAAACAGACCAGGTATTGTTGCTTGTGTACTTTGCATTACTTTTTAAGATTTAAGTAAATAGATAAGGTATTTTTTTAAATGTCAATATTAGCGCAACAAAGCAGAAGGATTGTTCAATTAGTTCGTGGACATGGAGAGGATAGCTTTTCAGAATGGGAAGTCTGTAGAGAAATGGGGTGGTATTTTAACCCTTTCAAAGTTGTATCAAATATGTATGAAAATCTAGCCTATACATTTTTAGGACACGAGTCCATTATAAGAGTCTTCAAGGATCAAATCATAAAATCATTTTAGATTTTTGAAAAGTTCTCATTAACTATTATTATACTATTACTTCACAAATTTCCAGTAGCTCTTAAATCTCTTTAATATTCAATAATTATTTTTTGCTAAAACAATCAATTCACTCCCATTAGTTCTGGGCCAACAAATGTGATCTATAGCATAAGCGCCTAAAAGTATACCAATATTATGCACAGCGTTCTAATAAACTATTGATGGTTGAAGCAGAACCATGCATGCACTCACCCAAACACTCACAGGCACCCGCACACCAACCTCGACCACAATAATGTGGTTCTCAATATTTTATTGTGCGGCTACAATGACGTACAAAAAAAGGGCAGGAATATTAAATGTATGTTAGACCATAATACAACTAATTGAATTTCAAACATGCCATAAATTTTTTATTTAACTAATAGCATACTTTCAGGATGAAGGCTCATTCACATAGATAACGCCTAAATGCCACAGCCATGACATATGGATGGTATATTGATGCGCCTGGACACCGGCACACTCTCACAGAAGTACCAAGAGGGAGAGATAGAGAGAGAGGGAGAAAAAACAACCTATTTATAAATACAGATATTATTGAAAGCTTGAATTGATAAATTTGCAGCAATTTATTTAGTTGGAACTTGGTTTGTAATAATGTGAGTGAGTTTAGGTTTGAGTTTGTTTGCCTTTGGAGCAAAGGGGTCTACCAATATTTAGTCAATTTGTTTGCTGTTTATTCTGGTCGACCTCTTTTTTTCTATTGATTGAGTTTATGGTTTCCCTCGGCCGCTCTCTCTGTCTCTTTGCCACATCATCCTTCACAATTGTTGCTGGACATATGTATGTGTACATATGTGTGTTGTTGTAGTTGAGATGTCTGAGTGTTTGCTCTTGTGACTGACATATCAACTTGTCAAAACTATAACAAATATGTCATGTTCATAAATATTACTCGGGACAAGCTGATTTTGCTAATAATGTATAGTTCGAGTATGGGAAATTGCGTCAATAGTCCTTTTAATCGTAATCCATAAAATATTATTACATTTGAAATAAAAACATGAACAAACAAAATGCGCACTGTGGTCATTAAATTGGGCGAACTATGTGAGCCAAATAGACTGAATTATTTGAAGGAATGAATTTCAAAAAAAATATCAATATGTTTTAATGTTCTATTTATGACATACTAAATTCATTGATTGATATACGTGACTATAGAAACTATTGCATACTTTTGGTTGCTTATAGTTTTTATAGAAAATACTGCATACTTTGGGGCTGCAACATTTTAATACCAGGGTTTGCTCATTATCACTTTTGGGTGGTAATGTTTTATTGGGTTTTTTTATTGGTTTTTATACAAAATTTTTAGAGAAGGATTTGCTCTCTATCAGTGTTGCGAGGGTATATTTTTTAGCTCATAATAATATATTCCATAATAAATCCATAAATTTATGTGACTTTCAATTTACCGGGAAATTTTATCCAAGAAATATGTGTGGATGGAAAATTAAGTGTTTATGAATCAAGAATTGAGAGACAGTATTTACAAAACTTTTGCGGCATATTGACAAACTTAATATAGGGGGCCTAATATGACCGATGGGGTTGAGTTTCTTATAACTTTTTATTATAATAAGACATAATTATTATTTTTTTTTAATAACAGTATATCGATGGCTTAATATATTAAGGGCGTATCTTAATTTTTGTCATAATTACGTTTTTCGTTTATTCTGGTAGAAAGCTGTCAAATTCAACTTAGTTTTCTTAAATTTTCGGGGGCTATAGTTACAAACCAAGGATTTATAGGTATTACAAAACACCCATAAGTCTAATCAAAGAATTCGTTTGGTTTTTATTAGGGTTTTCATGCCTCTGTTAAGGAACTACAAATTTGAGATAAGCCCTTTTAATATTAAAGCCATCGATGTTAATGGAGAATATTTTTTTATTGTTTTTTTTTTGTTGGTACGTTGTGCAATTGTGTACTATTCTATTTTTAATTCCCTAACCCTTTTTTTACAACAAATGCTGCAACAAGTTATAAGGAATTCAAAACCTTTCGGGCCACCCTGTACCGTACTTAAAAAAATAGATTTAATAATTATATCTTAAATAAATAGTTATAATGAACTCAAACCCCTTCGGTCATTTTGGAACACGCTGTATGAGAAGTATTAAAACAGGCTTACACTTATTATTAAAAGTGTAGCATACCTTTAGGCTGAACTAATTTTAATTTTTAAAAACTAAATTCCCACTTTCTCTGGCGTATTAGTAATGTTAATATATCTAATGTCGCTCTCATTATAAATCAAATGCATACTTTAAAGCATTCAATATTCACAGACAGATATTAATATGTTAATCGACCGGTTCGTTTGTTTTCATAGGGAAAATATTTTATTGCTCCTAAAAATGCGAAATTTTTTTTTTATACAATACATGAAATATCGAATGCTAGTGAAAGAAAAACGCAATTAATGCAATTTCTTCCGATATATTGGTAATACTAATAACGACTTAGCATTACAAACTATGCTAAGTTGGAACAGGTAGCTTTTCAGGAGAAGCGAAACAATTTTTATGACATTTTTCAATTTATAAGGATTTCTTTTATAACATAAATTTATTGACCTCTATTACTTTGTACATAACTTTTGATTGTGTTGATAGATAAATAACAAATTTTGATTGAATATAGTTTGAAATATTTATAATTTACAAATACAATGTCCTTAAAACATGCTAGGTCGACTTAGCGTACATTGGAATGAATTTATGGATTATATGTAAAATCCGTCAAAATATGACGTCTTGATGAAATTCTCGCTTACAATAGTCACATAATGTCAATATTCGTAAAAACTGAAACCAATATAAAGTATTAACCAATTGCATATTTGCGGACTCATAATCGTGGCATAATTTCAGGTTGAATCTACGATTCTTTTCACAATTCCTTTGGGCGTACTGGTAGTGTCGATATAGGAAAAACACAGCTTTAAGAAGTCTTGAGTAATTGCATACTTTCCGGTATACAAATGAGACTGAGAGTCTAGCATATTTTCAGGCTGAAATTCAGTTCTTGTCACAATTCCTTGTGATGAATTGGTAATGTTAATATTTACTATGCAATTGGATATTTTCTGGCTTACAAATATAGTTAAAAGTATAGGCTTATTTGCCGTTTCCTGCTCTAAGTCTTAAGTTTCAAGTTTCAGGTTTATTGAGACTTTTTTTCAAACATACATAAGATCGGATATTGAATCATAATAACATAAACCCTAAGTCTTAATAAATTTCATACCCCCAGGCTGACAACTCTCAATGAAAGTATAGTATATTTTCAGACTGAAATCCCGGTTCTTGTCACAATAAATTCGGATATATTGGTAATGTTAATATTTGTAAAACCGCTGTCTTATGCAGTCTCATGCAATTGCATATTTTCCGGCTTACAAATGTCATTAAAGAATAGCATATTGTCAGGCTGAATTGCTTTTCCTTTCCTTATGTTTTAATAAATTACTTACTTTCAGTTTAATAATTCTCACAGAAAGTATAGAATATTATCAGGCTGAAGTTACGTAACTCCTAACCGATTGGATACATTCAGGCTTACAACTCTCACTGAAATTATTCGTTCGAGAGCATATGTTTCAGTTACATGCTGGAAGAATATAAGCCAGTTTATTAGCTAGAGTTTATCATAGCAGAAAAAATACTTCATCGTAACAAAACCATTGTCCGACGTATAGAAGACTTTATCACAGCACAGCTAAACAGCAATCATTGCAGAACCACCATCATTAAGAACAGCAGAGCAATTGTCAGCCTCATAGAAAACATCATAGCAGCAAAGCAGAGAGTAGTCCTGCAGTTAACCTCTTCACAACAGAGCGGACATCAGTTGTGTAGAAGATGTGATCACATGTGTCTAATTGTCTTTCTAGCAGAAGCTTTCATCTCAACAAAACAGCATTCAAACCTATGGAGGAGTCAGTCATTGTTGAAAAACATCAGACCTGCAGCAGTCTTCAGAACTGCAAAACTATTACCAGTCTTATAGAATATATCATCTCACCAGAACAATCATTGGTCCTTAACCAGACAACTTCATAACAGAACCATATTTCTTACCATACCTTTACGATAGAGTCATAGTCCTTGAGATGACTCAGTCATTGCAGAACAACCATCAGACCTACAGAAGACTTCAGACCTACAGACAATTGCCAGTCGCATAGAATACATCATAGCAGCAGAACAGGCATTAGTTCTGTAGAAGATTTGGTTGCAACAAAGCAACCATTTGTTATACAGAAGATGCCATTACAGGAGAACAAGTGTCTTTCTAACAGAAGAAGTCATCTCAACAGAACATCTATTGGAAAATGTAGCAGAAACAAAACGGGGCAGCGAGTTTCAAAAATTGATGAGTAGAATTGACTGCAGTTTCGATAGACACCAGATATGGTTTTGGTTGATAGTTCTTATTGCCTATAAGTTATAACTTCCACAAGTATTTCAAGCTGATTTAAGTTAAAGACATACATTACGAGTATTTCTATTGAATTTAAAATTCCGACGATGATAGAGAGGTGTCTATCGAAACTGCAGTCAATTCTACCCAGCAATTTTTGAAACTAGCTACCATTTCTTGTATTTGTTTCTTGTAAATTTTTGCAATAGACAGAATGTAACTGAAACATATGGTCTCGAACCAAACTAAATTCTGACTGAGTATACCACAATTTCAGTCCAAAATCAGCTTCTATGTCATCTTTACCTCCTTCGAATTTTCCCCTTTCTTCTACCTTACCACATCATAGAGCCCTTTCATAGATTACTATGTTGACATGTCATTACTGTCATTTTCAACTTGCACTTCATTAAATTCCCTACATTTGCAAATATTTTCTCTGGCTAACCACCCACACTACACTCCTCCTTCTCCCTTAAAAATTTACCACTCCAAGAATATATCAATTATTTGCATACTCTCCACGAAGTTTCCCAAGAAGTTCCTTGAAACTACTCAAAACTAACTTCTAATTCCATAGTATTGCCAGTTAGACGAGCAGGACCGAGCAAATGACATAAGAGTTGCATGATGATGACTAACTATTATCATTACAAATAAAGTGAGTGAATAAAGTACATGAGTCACTTGATGCAAGTGAGTGGTGGCTAAAGTAAATGAAGTAAGCACGATGACGTGTGTGGGTGTGTGTGCGAACTATATGCAACTTCGGGGTTCGTCAGTATACTAATAGAATACATGTCAAACATTTGGCCCCTTCCTTGAAACTATTAGAATATGTAACTGTCATCGACAGAATTTCACACTAATAGAGTCTGCCAAACATCTGCATTCCTCTCCTGCGGCCTCTAACCGAAGTTTTTAAGTGCAAAACTTAGTTGTTACCCGTACCCACAAATTATTCCTTACTTCCATCCGCAAGTCGATTTCCTTGCGAAATTTAGAAATTGTTCAACACAAAAATGTTTCCACACAAAAATTGTATACTTAATTATTTATAAAAACCTAAAAGAGAAATTCGAGGAAGCAGGTACAGAAATTTAAAGAAAAAAGTTATGGGAATTAAGAAAAGTTTAATAAAAAAATATTAATATGAAGCAATCTCATTGCGCAGATGAGACTTGTGTAATTTTCTGCTTGACGCCCACAGAGGAAGCTTACAAATCTTTGATTAAATCAGAGGAATAGGACCTCCAAAGTCTGCAAGAGGGAAGGAATTTAAGTTCCTATGAGATCGTAGAGATATGTCTTTAAAAATATTTCATTAGGACCTACAGAAATATCTTAAACGTTTAGGACTCAACCAAAACCCATTAGGAAAACAATTAACAGAATTACAAATGATTTAGTCATATCAAAACAACTATCAGTTCTACTGAAAACAATCACTACAAAACAACGATCAATCCTACATAAGAATGGCAGATCTTCATTGCAGCTGAGCAAAATCTCTCCAGCAGAATACTCCATTATTGAAAAAAAATATCCAGTTTATTGGCTACACTTTTTCACAGCAGAAAAACTACTTCATCGACCCAAAACCATCGTCTGACTTATAGAATACTTTATCACAGCAGAGCTATCATTAGCCGTACATAAGTCTTTGCAGAAACACCATCAGACCTAAAGAAGAATTAAGAACAGCAGACGAATTGCCAGCCTCATAGAAAACATCATAGCAGCAGAGCAGATAGTAGTTCTGCAGATGACTTTTTCACAACAGAGCAACCATCAGTTATGTGGAAGATGTCATCACATGTGTCTCCTTATCTTTCTAGCAGAAGAATTCGTTTCAACAGAACAGCATTCAAACCTATGGAAGACTCAGTCATTGTAGAAAAATCATCAGTCCTACAGCGGTCTTCAGAACAGCAAAACTATTACCAGTCTTATAGAATATATCATCTCAACAGAACAACCATGGTCCTTATGGACCATGGACCAGACAACTTCATAGCAGAACAACAATATTTCTTACCATACCTTTACGACAGAGTCATAGTCCTTGAGTTGACTCAGTCATTGCAGAACAAACATCAGACCTACAGAAGACTTCAGAACTGTAGTACAATTGCCAGTCTCATAGAATACATCATAGCAGCAGAACAGGCATTAGTTCTGCAACAGAGCAACCATTAGTTTTACAGAAGATACCATCACAGAAGAACAAGTGTCTTTATAAAGGAAGAAGCCCTCTCAACAGAACATTCGTCAATTCTATAGAAGTCCCATTCACTGTATAACAGCCATCAGTCCTAGAGAAGACTTCAGAACAGCAGAAAAATTATCAGTCTTATAGAATACATCATCGCAGCGGAGCAACTATTGGTCCTTTAGCAGACAACTTCATAGCAGAACAACCCAATTTCGAACCATTACTCCAGAGAATATTTAATCATTGCAAAACCATCTTTAGTCCTTTGCATGACACAGTCATTGCGGAGCTACCATCAGACAGAATATTTAAGAACAGCAGAACAATTACCGGTCTTATAGAATACATTTTCGCAGCAAAACAGACATTAGGTCTGCAGAAGAAGACGCCATCACAGACGAACAAGTGTCTTTCTAACAGAAGAAGTCTTCTCAAAAGCACTTTCGCCAATTCTATAGAAGACTCATTCATTGTAGAACAGCCATCAGTCCTACAGAAGACTTCAGAACAGCAGAACAATTATCAGTCTTACAAATATCAGTTTACAACCATCACTCCTACAGTAGAACAATTCCCATTCTTATAGAATACATCATCGCAGCAGAACAACCATTAGTCCGGCAGAAGACAACTTCATACCAGAACAACCCTAACTTTTACTCCAGAGATGATTTAGTCATTGCAAAGCAATTTCCGTCCCTTCAGTTGACTAGTTAATATCCGAAAAATTGCCAGACTTAAAAAATTATTTATCATAACTCAACATTCGCCAGTCTTTCAGAAGTTTTCTTCATAGCTAAAATTAGTCATTCATATAGAATATTTTATTTTAGCAGAACAACCATCAGTTCTACAGAAGACTTCATCGTAACAGAACAATTGTATTTATAACAGAAGATAACAGAACAATTGACTTTATTACAAAGGGAGCAGAACAATCTGCATCCAACCCCCCCCACTCTTACTAAACACTAGCAATATAATAACCTTTATTTTTCAAATTAAAGATGTCAGAAGATGTAATCACAGCAGAATAGTCATATTTTTAATAGAAGACTTTATCACAGTGGAGCAGTTATCTTCCTAGCAGAAGATTTCACAGTAGCAGAACAACCATAACTCCTATGGAAGCCTCCTTCAAATCAGTCCTTAAGGTCCGTTTATGAACATAGCCATTCTAACAGAAGACTTCGTAGCAACAGGACTGCCAATGCCCTTATTGAAGACTTACCATAGCCGATCACTATACAGTCTTACACAAGAGATTAGCATTAAGCAGAGGAATCTTGAGTATTACAGAAGACTTTAGAACAGAGGAACAATCGTCAGTAGCGCAGAAGACTCCATCATAGCAAATCAATTCTCCGTTTGCATCAGTACTGTAGAAGATTTCAATATAACAGAGAAATCCAGAGTCTTAGAAACGACTTTCGGTTAGCAGGAAAATGTCTAGTTTTATAGGAGACTTAGCATGGAAGAAAAATCATCAGTCTAACAGAAGACTTTTTTATTAGTCTTACAGAGCAGAGAAATTCTGAGTCTTATAAAAGTCTTTCGGGTGACAGAAAGACTTTTATAAAAAGCAGAAAATTCTTTTTTCTTAGGAAAAAAATCGTCATACATATAGACGACTTTAACACAGCAGAGCAGTCATCTGTGTAATACAAGACTTTATTGCAGCAGAGCAGACATCACTCCTATTGAAGATTCCTTCACATCAGTCCTAAATAAACTTCATTATGCTGAACAATAACTATATAATCATAACTTCATTGCAACTGAACAACCACTGCTCCTATAGAAGACTTCACATTGCAGATCAATCTCCTGTTTTACAGAAGACATTAGTACAGAAGAATAATAGTCAGCCCTGTATAGACTTCATAATAGCAGAGGAATCTAGAGTCTTAGATAGGATACTTAGAGGAATAATAGTCAGTTCTGCAGATAACAGCAGATCAATCTCCAGTCCAGCTTTAGCACATACTTGGAGGAACAATAGTCAGTTCTGCAGATAACAGCAGATCAATCTCCAGTCTTACTTTAGCACAGCGAAACAAATGACAGTCGAGTAAAAGTAGAAGACTAAGACAAATATATAGTCTTACTGGAGGCTTCAGTATAGCAGCAAAATCCCCAGTCTTACAAAAGTCTTTATTATTTTGTCTTACAGAACAAATAAGTCCAGAGTCTTATAAAAGACTTTCGGATAGCAGGAAATGTTCGAGTCTTACAGGAGACTTCAGCAAGCAGAAAATTTCTCAGCATTCAATAAAACTTTTTTGTCAGGCTTACAGAAGACTTTAGAAGAGCAGAGCATCACCCTTGCAGAAAACTTCTTTTTCTGTTCGCCGTCATTTTCCCCTCAATTTGTATGCCACCCTCCTTTCGGAACAACGTCATTTACAAGTGATTGCAAAATATCGCAGTGGTGGAAAGCGTAGAGAAAAGAACTTGACGGATGATTTGATGAGCTTGTAAATGGAGGAGGCTTAACATCCACCAAAAAGGATACCCACCATCCTGCGAGATGTGTGGAATGCGAAACACATCCAGATGAGTGTAAGTAAGTAACCTAAAAATGTCGGTGTACCGGGAGCATGTCATGGTATGTGCGTTGCTTGCGTACATGTTTTTCAAACTACACTTCATTTGCATTTGTCTTGATAAGTTTTTAAATGTTTAAAGTTTTGAAACTTCTGCATTTTATTGAAATTTTACAGAATTTCAGTGATATGCTACTCAACCAGAAATGGTGATGGGAGAAGGCGGGTACAGCAAGAACTTTGATTGCCTTTAAATGAAAAAAATCTTTTTTATCCCAAAAAACGATGAAACCAGAAAAGCTGAAGAAGGGCAATAATTTTGAAATTTAGTTGGTTACCGCCACTGACGCGAATGATAATAATGAAGATAGTGTGTATGTGTGGTTGGTGGTGTTGCTCCAGCGGAAATTTGTGAAATTAATGATGCTGTTATGTGTCAAAATTGCACAGCTCTTGAAAAGGGGAGAGAGAGCTGCAAGTTGGGCGTTATCCTTACAAAACTTTTCTCATAAACGTTTGTCGTTCTTGATGATTCTGTGATGGGTCTGGTGGTGTGCGGCTGCTGTATTGTGATGTTAACACGAGCAAAAATTTTGCTGCTGGAAGATACTTGACTAGATATTAAAATAGCATTTCACCCACTTGAAAAGTTTTAGGTAAAATGTTGACTAAAATGAAATATTTTTAATGGTGTGGATGGGTTAAGTGTTTTTCTGGTAAAAAAAGGTGTTTCCCACAAGGCCTCAAGGGTTAATTGAGCCAAAATGGTTGGAAAGGCCGAAATAGAAGAATAATCGTCAGAAATACAAAAAAACTACATAATACCAGGACAGAAGTCTTTATCTTGGCAGCAAGTTCATCACTCTTACAGAAGTTTACATCAGACCAATATTTAGTCTTACAGAAGACTTCTCGATAGCTGATCAATTATTAGACTTACCAAAGATGTTATCTTGGCAGAACCATCATCGATTTATAATTTAATTTTTTTCATTAAATCTATGGCTCCTTCAATTTCCAATATACATCTATGCATTGCGATAATACATTTCTTGGGAAAATGGAATATTGAACTTAAAATACAGTATCTATTTTTCCATCAATGACAGTATCTATTAACATTTGCACAAATCGCTTGTCCTTGCATCCAGATGCGTGATGAAAAGAGAATATTTGCACGACGAAGCCCGTTGATAATGAGGACACTGTCATAGCTCTTCATGATGATTGTGAAGTTGAGTTGGATGACGGCAAAGCAGGTCGTCGCTCATGTTTCACTGAATACATGAGAATTTTTTCTAGCTCATTTTTTTTTACTCCCTACGCACACACACACATACAACTATTTCTACTCCCAACTATACATATACATTTACGATAATTTTATGTTATCTTGTTACAATAATGCTGAATGGTAGATTAAATTTCAAATTGCATGAATATTGTATTAGAACGAGTACAAGAACTAGAGAGTAGAGACAGAGAGGAAAAACAAACTGCAAGATATTGTTGGCTGTCATGGGAGAAGTCGCTTTTCTTTTGCCTCGAGCAGGTGAGACATTAATAGGACAAGACTTCTAATAGATTGGCGAGGGAAAATGTGCAGTGAAATGGCAAAAGAATTGCATTTGAATGGTCTGTGAATTTAAATTTTTTACTTCAAACATCGTTAAAGAGTAATTTTTCCAATAATTACATCGTTAGGAGTTGCTATAGAACTTACATTTCTTCTAATAGGCTTGTGGCTTCTTATAGGCGGAATAATGGTTAATATTGCAGAATACTTTGGCATAGAAGCACAATTTTCAGTCTTAACGTCCTTATGAAGACTTCGGAGAATCAGCAGTCTTTTAGAAGACCTCATCTTAGCAGATCTGTCTTCATTTTCAGTCATACAGGACACTTCATAACAGCAGTATAATGGTCTTTACGGTAGAGTCCACAGTAGCAGAACAATCGCCTGTCTTAGACTGGTTTTCAAATCAGCAAAAAAATCGTCAGACTTCACCACACAACAGATGGCATAGTAGAATATCGAACGCCTCACATAAGTCTTTGTCATAGCAGTCTAGTCGTTAGTAGTTTGCCTGTCTTACAGAAGCCTTCATCGCAGCAAAAAAATCGTCAGACTTCACCTCTCAACAGAAGACTTTGTGAAAGCAGAATATCGACAGTCCCTTTGCCATAACAGTCTAGTCGTTAGTTTATATTAGTCTTGTCTTAATCCTGGCCATGACACCGTGAGTCATTCAAAAGACTTCATCTTAGCAGAACAATCGATAGTTTTACAGATTGGATGTCTGACTTCGCAATAGCTGAGCAATCTATAGTAATACAGAAGACTTCGTCGCAGCAGAATAATCGTCAGATTAACTAAAGACTTCCAAATATAAATACTATCGTCAGTGGTATAGAAGATTTCATCTTAGCAGAACAATATTCAATATTACAAAAGGCTTTGTCATAGCGTAATAATTGTCAGAACGGAAGACTTCATCTCAGCAGAACTATCTTCAGTTGTACAGAAGATATAATTTTGGCAGGGCTGTCGACAGACTTGCAGAATTGGCTTCGCAATTGCGGAGCAATCGTCGTAGTAAACATACAGGAGACTTTGTCGCAGCAGACATACAGAAGACATCGCAGAATTATTGTCAGTTATAATTAATTGAAGACTTATCCTTATCATAATTACCGTCAGTCTTATATAAGATTTCATTTTAGCAGAACAAAATTTTATCGTACAAAAGTCTTCTTCATACCAGAATAATTGGCAGTAGTACAGAAGACTTAATCTTAGCAGAAGTATCTCAAGTCTTACTGAAGGTTTAACCTTAGCAGAACAGTTGGCATTCTTACAGACATGACGGATGACTTCGCAATAGCGGAATAATCATCAGTCGCACGGAAGACTTCTTCATAGCAAAATAATCGTCAGTTTAACTGAAGACTTCTCCATATCCAAACAATCGTCAGTCCTATAGTAGGTTTCTTCTTAGCGGAACAATCATCAATATTACAAAAGACTTTGTGATAGCGAAATAATTGTCTAAAGTCTTCATTGGAGCAGAACTATCACAGTACAGAATATTTAATTTTGGCAGAATAGTCGACAGTCTTACAGAAGATTTAATTTTGGCAGAATAGTCGACATTCATACAGACTTGACGGAGGCTTCGCAATAGCGGAGTAATCGTCATTAATACAGAAGACTTCGTCATAGCAGAATTGTCGCCAGTTTAACTCAAGACTTTTCCAAATCTTATCAATCGTCAGTCTTATAGAAGATTTTATTTTAGCAGAACAATCTTAGGTCTTTCAAAAGTCTTTGTCAGTCATAGAGAACGATTTTACATAGAAAAACTATCGTCAGTCTAAGAGAATCCTACAGCCACAAAAAACGTCGCTGTTGCAAAAGACTTTTTCATAGCAGAATAATCGGTAGTCTCACAAAAATCGTCTTCTTATCAGACTAAAAATTAGTTATGCAGATGACGGAGTAATCGTCAGTCTTACAAAATACTTCAGAATGGTCGTCAGTTTAACTGAAGACTTCTCCATATCTGAACAATCATCAGTCATATAGAAGATTTTATTTTAGCAGAACAATCTTAGTTCTTACAAAATTCTTCGTCAGTCATAGAGAAGGATTTAACATAGCCGAACTATCATCAGTCTAAGAGAAGTCTGCAGCAACAAAAAACGTCTATATAGCAGAAGACTTCTATATAGCAGAGTAATCGGTAGCCTAACAAAAAACGTCATCTTATTAGACTAAATGTAAGTCTTGTAGACGACTACATCATGGCATAAAAATAGCCACGATTTAAGAAAACGTCGTTGTACCAGAATTAAATATAGTCTTACAGAAGATTTAGGATTAGTAGAACCACCTTCTGCCGTACAGTAGACTCATCTTAGCACAGAACAATCGTCAGTGTCACTAATTTGCTGTTCACTTCGCAGTAGCAGAATATTCGTCAGTCTTCCAAATGACTTCGTCGTAGCATAATAGCAGCAAGACATACAGAAGATTTTGTCGTAAAAGAGTAGTCGTCATTATTAAGGGATACATAGCAGAACAATCGTCAGTCCTCCCGTGAGACTGACGATTCTCGGCAATTTTCAGTCTCATTTACTTTATCAAAGCCGAATCGTGAGGCAGACAGAAGTCTTTATCATATGAAAGTAACCGTCAGCCATCTTATCAATAGTATGGAATAGCCGTATGGAAGATTTCATTTTAGCAGAACAATTACAAAATTCTTCGTCAGTCATTGAGAAGGATTTAACACAGCAGAACTATCGTAATTTTAAGAGAATTCTACAGCCACAAAAAACGTCGCTATTGCAGAAGACTTCTTCATAGCAGAATAATCGGTAGTCTCACAAAACTCGTAATCTTATCAGACTAAAAGTTTGTCTTGTAGAAGACTACATCATGGCATAAAAATAGCCAAGTTAAATAAGACTTCGTTGTAGCAGAATTATAGGTAGTCTTACAGAAGACTTATACTTAGTAGAACCACCTTCAGTCGTACAGAAGACCTCATCTTAGCACAGAATAACCGTCAGTGTTACTACTTTGTGGATCACTTCGGAATAGCAGAATGTTCGTCAGTCATTAGGAAGACTTCGTCGTAGCAGAATTGTAGCCAGACATACAGAAGATTTGTCCTAAACAGTTATCTTATTATTAAAGGATACATAGGGCAATCGTCAATCCTCCTAAGAGACTGACGATTCTGCTTTGCAGAACAATCGCCAGTTTAACAGAAGACTTTTCCAAAGCAGATCAATCGCTTGCATAAGACTTTGTCATTGCAGAACAGTTTTCTGTCTCACATACTTTATCAAAGCGGAACCGTGAGGCATACAGAAGTCTTCATCATATCAAAGTAAACATCAGCCATCTTATCAATTGTCAGTTTTATAGAAGATTTCATTTTAGCAGAACAATCGTAGGTCTTCGTCAGTCATATAGAATTATTTAACAGCAGAACTATTGTCAATCTATGAAAAGCCTACAGGCACAAAAAACGTCGCAGTTGCTAAAGACTTCTTCATAGCAGAATAATCGGTAGTGTCACGAAAATCGTCATCTTATCAGACTAAGAGTTTGTCTTGCAGAAGAGTACATCACTGCATAAAAATAGAAAAATTTGAATAAGACTTCGTTGTAGCAGAAAAATAGGATAGGTAAAAGGCTTAGTAGAACAATCTTCAGTCGTACAGAAGAAATCATCTTACCACAGAACAACCATCAGGGTTAATACTTCGCGAATCACTTCGGAATAGCAGAATATTCGTCAGTCATTTGAAAGACTTCGTCGTAGCTAGACGAGAAACAGAAGATTTTGTCGTAAAGGAGTAATCGTCATTATTAAGGGATACATAGCAGAACAATCGTCAGTCTTAAAGGAGACTTCTCCACAGCAGAAGAATCGGTTGTTTTGCAATAGACTTCATTCTAGCAGAATAGCCTTCACATGCTTTATCAAAGCAGAACAATTATGAGACATACTCAAGTCTTCATCATATCAAAGTAACCGTCAGCCATGCAGATGACTTCGTCATAATAGATAATCGTTTGTCTTGCAGAAGACTTCGCCATCAGTTTTAAAGAGGACAATCGTTTGTCTTGCAAAATACTTTATCATAGGGGAATAGTAGTCAGAAAAGAAGACTTCGTCGTAAAAGAATTGTCATTAGTAAAAGGGAATGCCTGTCAGGGCAAGCGTCCGTTTAACAGGAGTTTTCTTCTTGGCAGAACAATCGCTATTTTAACAGAAGAGTTCTCCACAGCAGAGATCGGTTGTTTTACCAAAAGACTTAATTCTAGCAGAACGGTCTTCAGTCTCACATACTTTATTAAAGCAGAACAATTATGAGACATACTCTAGAGAATGCCTAACAGGGCCATTGCCAGTCTTACACAGTTTTCTTCTAGCAGAAGAATCACTTTAACAAAAGGCTTATCCACAGCAGAGCAATCGATTGTTTTGCAGAAGACTTCTTCAGTTTTCAGTCTCACATACTTTATCGAAGCGAAACCGTGAGGTATACAGAAATATTCATTATATCAAAGCTATACAGCTATCGTTAGTTTTACAGAATACTTCCATAGCAATCTAAAGATCAGCTTTAAAGAGGGTTTTATCCTACCGTTAGTCTTGCAAAGTACTTCATCATAGGGAAATAGTCTTCAGGACAGAAGACTTCGTCGTAAAATAATGATCGTTAGTAAAAGTGAATGCCCAGCAGGGCAATCGTCTGTTTCACTGGTGTTTTCTTTTTGGCAGAACAATAGCCAGTTAGACAGCAGACTTCTTCATAGCAAAACAATCGGTTGGTTTGCCAAAGACTTAATTCTAGATGAATAGTCTTCAGTCTCACATAATAGCGAAACCATGAGGTATACCGAACTCTTCATAATAACAATATAACCGTCTGCCATGCAGATGACTTCGTCATAATCGTTAGTCTTACAGAAATTTCAGAACAGAAGTCTTCGTCGTAAAAGAATAATCTTCATTAAAAGAGCATGCCTAGCAGTGCGTCTCACAGGAGTTTTCTTCCTAGCAGAACCATTGTCAGTTAAACAGAAGACAACTCCATAGCAGAACAATCGGTTGTCTTACAGAAGTCTTCACCCTTGCAGAACAGTCATCTGTCCTACAAACGTTATCAAGTCAGAACAATCGTGAGGCATACTCAAGTCACCATCATATCAAAGTAAAACATACATATGACATAGTACAAATAGGATAATCGTTTTCTTACAGAAGTCTTCGCCATACCACAGCAATCGTCGGTTTTAGAAAGGGCTTTATCCTAAAAGAACAATCCTTGGTCTTACAAAAGACTTCAACATAGCGGAATAATTGTCAGTGTTATAGACTTTACAATAACAGAACTACGTTTAGAAGACTTCTTGATAGCAGAACTATCTACAAAAATCTCCTGTTTTAATGAAGTCTTATTCATATAATAAGAATAATCGTCAGTATTATAGAAAACTTAATCTTAGCAGAACCATCGTCAATCGTAAAGAAGATTTCATCTTAGTAGAACAATCGACGAAGTCCATCCATAAAGTCGGTAGAGATGACTTTATGGATGGGATTCATAATACTAATCGTCAGTCATACCGAAAAACAATAATTTGCCTTGCAGAACAATTCACGATACAAAGATATCGCCAGTCTTAAAGACTACACAGAAGACTTCATCACATCCCTTTAACAAAGACTTTATCAAGCCCGTATAAACGTCTGACCTCCAGAATACTTAAGCTTAACAGAGCAATGATTTTACAAAAGATTTCAACGTAGAAAAACAGTTGTACAGAAGACTTCCACAGAACAATTGTTAATCTTAGAAAGGTTCTTCTTTGTAATCGTCTGACATAAGAGTATATTTAACACATTTTATTCGGTCTACCCCATTACCTTACACTTTATGTGCTACAATTTTCTTAGCTTTTGATTTTCCTATATTTCTTACACCTTTTTTGATGTTCATCTCCTTTCGGATAACCTGATTTCCTTTTATATCCTTCCCGTAATAAAATGAGATTTAGTACATTGAAATTTATACTATACCCGGTTCTTTTGAGGTCTATCCGGAAATTTGGTCAATCTAGGACTTCTGGTCTTTGGATACATCCAGCAGTAATAGGTACGAAAAAAAGCTGGCAATAAATATAGCTTTAATTCAATTCTTCTTTCACCTGCCCCGGGAGTAACGAGCAAACGTAGAAGGAGAAAAAAATCAAGAATACGGAAATACCAAAGGAAATGTTAAACGGAAACACGCATACCCGGCCTCAGCGCCTTAGGTTAGACTAAGTAAAAAACTAAGACACAAATTGGGCCAAAAAGGATATACGAAGACAAAAAAGAACACAAAACAAAACAATGGCAACGGAAATAAACCAAACCAAGAAACCAGAGAGAGAAAAAAGACAAAATCCTAGAAAAACTATAGCAACTTATTTGTGGGGAGGGGGGAAAAGGAGTGATAACAAGCAGGTTCCATAAGTGTTTATGACAATGTATAGGTGTATTTTGTCATATGTATCTGCGGGGCAAGTGGCTTAAGTGAAACTTATGTATTTTTGTCTTTGTTTTCTCGCCGCCTATAAACTACGTGTTCAAGTGTGGCAAGTTATAACTTATTCGTCCTGAAGAAGCCAAAAAAGAAGACCTGCCATTCCCCACACATAAACTATTGTCAGATGGAGCTGGGCAGCAAAAGTAGGAGACAAGTAAAAACAGAAAAAAAAACCAAAAAAACAACGGAATAAGTGATCCTTTAGCCTTCGAGAAATAGCGTCGAATTTAATTCTACCAAAAACATGTCAGTGGCGAACCTAAGAAACCAAAACAAAGTTGTTTTTGTCCTGCATTTTTCCCTTTTATGGAAGAGAAGGGAATGTCAAACTTAGAAGGGAGGAAGGTTGTGTAGTTTGGGGGGTGGGAAACTCGCAACAAGATATTAAACAGTAACGACAACACCATAGACAACGACAGAGCTCGGTTATAGCCTACCCTTCCCCAAAAAAAAAAACAACAAGGACATGCCAGGAAAATACCAGAAACGGAAGTTTTATTTTTCGTAATGAACAAAATAAGACACAGCTACTACCGAGAAACAGAAATATGAAAAAATTTAACACCAGAAAAAAACAAGACAACTGAAATTGGTCTATAAAAGGGGATTAGCAAATAGGGTTGAAAGGACGAAGGGCCTAAAAGAGACAGACAGATTCGCGAAGCTATAGACGGATTGATAGACGCAAGATGGACAGGCGGATCGACAGCCATACGAGGACAACATTTAAACAGATGGACGGACAAATGACAATTGAAAAATAATTTTACTTTATTTTTGCAACATTTGGTGCTTGATTTCCAGACCATAACCATTTGTTATAGAACTATACATATATAGAAATTTAGAAGATTGCTAATGTGGATTTGGTGATACTCTTTCTTTATATTAAAACATCACAATACCACTGCTTTTTCTTTTAGCACAGTTTACAACTATTTATACCCTACTCTACCCCACTCTGTTGTCCAGGGTATTATGAGTTTGTGAATTTGTTTGTAACACCCAAAAGGAGAAGAGATTCATTATACCGAACGACTTGGAATCACTTCCTGAGTCGATTTAACCATGTCCGTCCGTTCGTCGATCCATCCGTCCGTCCGTCTGTAGATGTATCGTTGTAATCAAAGTACAGGTCGCATTTATGGTCCGATTTTGATGAAATTTAGAACAGCGCACTTTTTTAGCCCAGGGAAGATCCCTGTTGAAATTGGTGAAAATCGCTTCAGATTTATATATAACGCTCATATATTTTTCCTCTGATTTGGGTTTTAAGGGCTATAGAAGGTGTAATTTACACCAGATCAGGGTAAAAATTGGCAGAGACAAGTCCCTTCACCGAATAATAAAGACTACTAAATTTAGTTGAAATCGGTTCCGATTTAGATAGAGCCCATATATGTTCCTTCCGATTTGGCTTCTAAGGCCTATAGAAGGTGTATTTTACACCACATCGAGGAAAAAATTGGCAGAGACAAGTCTCTTCACCCATTAATAAAGACTACTAAAATTTAGTGGAAATCGGTTCATATTTAGGTATAGCTCCCATATATATGTTCGTTCCGATTTGGTTTCTAGGCATATTGAAGGCGTTTTTTACAACAGATCGAGGTAAAAATCGGCAGAGAAAAGTCTCTTCACCCATTAATAAAGACTACTTATTTTAGTGGAAATCGGTTCAGATTTGGATATAGCCTCCATATATATGTTCCTTCCGATTTGGCTTCTAAGGCCTATAGAAAGAAGGTGCATTTTACACCAGATCGAGGAAATATTTAATTTCTAAATGTATAAGGTATAATTCGGATTTATGATTTTTTTAGAAAGTTAAGGAAGTTCATAGTTCTGTTTATATCATCCATGTCTTCTTTGGCACCTTTTCTGGCATATAGAGAAGTAATAGAAAAAATAATAAATACTTTATTAAATGCTATAAAATTAAAGACTTTGGACACATAAAATACATTTTTAAATTGAACCTAGCCCAAATAGTGGTGGCATCGCCGGAATACTTCAAACGAGTAGGACTAGACTCGTCTAGCCCCCACTCTCGCATGTATTTCATTTTTAACCCATCATCGCATTGCCCATGCCAAAAAAAAACAATGTGAGCATTGGTAACCACCGTATCATCGGTCGATTTTCAATATTGTTGGTCTTAACGCGTTTTTGTTGTTGTTCTGTGCAGCAAGACTCAAACAAAAATATTTGATGTTTCTTTTGTTACCTTTGCGGCACATAAAGATCAAAAGGGTTGCACGCACTACACGCCATCCATCCGTAACGTAGGAACCCTGTGGCTATTGCCCAGCCACAAAAAAGGCGAATTTACCCAGGGTAAATGGATTAAATGCGGTAGCAGTTTCATCAGATGGAAGCGTTTTTTATTATGTTCCACTTTACCACATTTAAATTAGCCGCTTGCAGGAAGATTCCCTTAAAATCTGAATATTTTGAGGAATTTTTAAGAATTTTATTTATTGTTTCTGTAACAATGGGATATATATTTTAGGAGATTTTTGTTATAACTAATTTTTCGTTACAAATGTATTCTTTCAAATCAGAACCCATTTATTTATCATGATAAGACGACATCGATAACTATGATATCGATACTTAAGATTTGCTACAACGACAAGGCATTAATATTTTTCCACTTATTAAAAATATTTATAATTAAGTATTTTCATAAGCCATACATTAATAATATTAACTAAACAACTTTACCATACCTTAAAGATCGACATCTATTTAGAATATAAAAATCGATTTCGAGGAATAATTATTTAACGTCTTTCCGACCATACCTAAGGGTATCGACCTTTTTATACCTTCCACCATATGATGGGTGTATATTCGTTTTGTCACTCAGTTTGTTACACCTCTAAATTTGATCTGAGACAGCAAAAAGTATATATATTCCTAATCGTCGTAAAATTCAAAGACGATTTAGCCATGACCGTGTGTCCGTCCGTAATCACGCTACAGTCCGTAATAAGAGAGCTAGGTTGATAAAATTTGGTAGAAAAATTTCCTGTAGTTGCAAGTTGTTTGGGATTGCAAATGGGCTATATCGGTCAATGTTTTGATATAGCTCCCCTATAGAGGTCGCTCCAAAATACGGTTTCTGAGCCATAGAAACCACATGTTTAAAGCAATTTAGCAGAAACTTTGCTGTTTGTATTCTATTTTGACAAGAATTCATCAAAGCAAAAATTTTACAAATTCGTTCGTATTTTGTTATAGTCACCCTATAGAGGTCGCTCCAAAATATACGTATTTAAGCCATAAATAACATATTTTCTAAGCCTTTTAACTGAATCTTTGCAGTTTGTATTTAATTTAGACAAGTATTCATCGCAGTAAAAATTGTTTACAACAGTTCATATTTATTTATAGCATACCAATATATGTCGCTCCCAAGAAGTCTTATTTAAGCCATAAACACCACATTTTCTAAGAAATTTAGCTGAAACTTTGCAGTTTATATTCTATTTTGGCAAGAATTCATTTCAATAAAATTTATACAAATAACATTTTATTTTGTTCTAGTCCCCGTGTAGATGTGGCTATGAAAAAAGCTATTTTAAACCATAAATACCACATTTTTCAGGTGAAGACTTTGGCTAAAGAATTTGCGGGCTAAAAATTGCAGTGTTCGTTTTTTTTTAATAATTTACTTAAACAAAAAGAATCGTTTCAAGATTTGCTCCATATCCAAAGATTTTTCCAGTAATCAAAATTGAATGCAATCCATGGTGGAGGGTATATAAGATTCGGCATGGGCGAACTTAACGCTTTTACTTGTTACATATGATATGATTTGATTGCTAGTTTTCAGAGGGAAGGAGGTGAGAAGAGTGTTTGACTATTTTAAGAGAAATAATTATCCAAGTTTTCCCTTTATTTCGTTCTTTGGACAGAAGCGTGTATTCCGAAGTTTTCCACATTAAAATAACCTCCGAGATAACTAAACTCTCCGATTTTCTTGCAAACTTTGTGGTCGAATATCGCGAAAACGAGAGCTAACCTAGAAAAACGGCTAGCACCACAATAGGTATATACATACATAGGGTCTCCACTCTGTTACGTTTTTGATGTATCCAGTTCGAGCACAGTGATATTATTTTATAGAATTTTCTATTTAGATTTTATAAGATTTACCAAAATATTTATGCAATTGTATCTTATCAAACTTATAAAAAAAATTAACCTACATACATTTATATAAAGGGTGGTTAAATTTTAAGGGCCGATGTTGATTTTGAATAAAACACAAATTATTTAGGAAATTATTGTCATTTCTTTTTATTATGATAATATTGGTACGGTTCAAAATCGGTTCATATCGTGTAAACTCACCAAGTTAATTTTTGCTATTGGAACGTAGGACTCTGACTTAAAAATAATTAAATTCCGATAAATAATATGTTATCGAAATTCACTTACTCTGTTAATTTCGATAATAAAATATTTATTCAAATAGTAATCGTCAGCTTATGAATCCGAACGATATTGTTGTATCGCATAAACTCACCAAGTCAATTTTCGATCATTTCTTTAAGACTATGATTTACACTATAAATCGTGTCACATTTAATAGCATTTTCTTTTAATTTATCTTCGATAATTTGGTAAAAAAAAAATCTGAATAAAAATTTTCATAAATATGTAAAAATTCAAATTGAATCTTAGATTACACATATTTATAGAAATGAAATTCCTCTTTTTGTGATATACACCCTCGATTTTATGGAAGTTTTCATATCTTCATCCAGCTATTCTTCAGCCGATAGTTTATTTCAACAATATTTAGACCAAGATTATTTCGATAAATTTTTTTTATCGAAATTTCTTTATATTGTATTTCTTCAAATTTTTACAGGGCAAACTATATATTTGTTTATCAAAGATTTCGATTTAAATTTTATAAGATTTACTGACATATTTACTTATTCATTCTTAAAATTTTTAAAAAAGTCTTAATAAATATTAAAATATTTTTTTTCGGATTTGAGTTATTCTGTTTATTTCGATAAATAGTACATATCGAAATACTCTTCGTAAGCTTATATATACAAATTGGATAAGTTCGCCTAGTCCGTTTTCGATAAAATTACATTATTATGTAAAAATTTGAATTGAAACCTCGATAACAAATACTTATCGAAATTAAATTCGCCTGTTTCTAGATTTTATAGAAGATTTCAGGTTTTTATCCAGCTATTCTTCAGCCGATAAATTATATCAACAATATCTAGACCAAGGTTATTTCGATAAATTGTTTTTATCTGAATTCCTGTTAAATTTTGTATGATGAATGATTTTGTATTATGAATAATTATATTCTCATCTAAATGTAATGAAAACAATGTGAATATATGTTTTGTTTTCTCATATAAACATTAAGTTTGTTTCGATACAAAAATTAATATACATTAATTTAAAAAAAATAATGTTGGGATATGTATTGTTTGTTCGTAAAATAAAAATTAGTTAAAATTTCGATAAAAAGAATATGATTGAAACGTACTTATTCTAATTATTTCGGTGTTTGTCCAGCCAATCTTCAGCTGATAAATTATATAGACAATATGTAGACCAAGTTTATTTCGATAACTGTTTTTTTTATCGAAATTTCTATCAAATTTTGTAAGGATTATTCAATTGTATCTTATATATATATATGTCTGGTTTAGACATTAAGTTTATGTTCTGATAAAATTTGTTATCGAAATCATCTCATTTAGTTTATTACGCTACAGAAATTTATCGAAATAGTCCTTACAATTTATCATGTTTGTGCTGTATACCAACGATATTATTATATCTTCAGCATACTTCAGGAACTCACTAAGACAATTTTCGATAAATCTTGTTATCGAAATTTATGACCATGATTTTGACAATAAATCGAATTACAGACGCTTTATTTTAATTTATAGTAGCGGAAATATCCTATAAATTAGTAAAGAAAATAATGTATAATAATTTCTATAAATAATTAAAACATCGAATTGAATTTCAATAACAAATGTATTTATCGCATAGAAATTCGGCCTTCGGCTTTAAATACATTTAATAATATCAATATATCGATAACTAAAAGTTATCAGAATACGTATTCTCTGCATAATCAGAAGAATTTTAAGACGAAGACTTGCATATAGTATTTTTAATAATATGGAGGACAAATTTTAAATAATACTGAATGCATTTTTTATATAAAATCGATTTCAGAATTCACTATCGCTAAAATCGATTTCCTTATTCCGTTTTCTAATCTAAATATTGCTCCATTTGTTTAGTTAATTTAATTTGCAAGTGTATTTGACCTTATATTGTCCTCCTCTATTGTTTACAAATTGTCAGAACTTTGTTTCTTTCGTTTATAAATCAATAGAATAGTATTTGTCTATATACTCATGTACGAGTATTTTCTTTTTGGTATATGACTGAGGTTTTTCCATCCATTTTTCTTTTGGGTTGATTAAAAAAACAAAAGTACATAAAACAATACTTTTGAGGAAATTGATAACGGAAAATAACAAACACAAACACACGACACTGGCGGCAGTACTTCATACATACAACCTCACTTTATCCCGAGCTTGAAAACCAATACAAATACAATCAAATGGCAAAGGCATATAACAAATTGTAACCTACTTCTCATCGGCGTTGTCGTCGTTCTCCTGTCGTCTGTTTTGCTGTTTCCAATCATTTTCGATTTTAAGGCCATTCCTCATGTCAATGGCTGCAACTTCAGCTCCATCAGTTCCATGGTTCGCATCTATCCTTGTGATGATGATGATGACGACGATACTTCGCTACACAGATCTCTTCTCTCTCGCTATATGTATACACCCGTATATGATAACTTTTTAGACTATTCGTCGAAATAGTGGAACAGGTTCATTTTGCCTAACTTGTTTTGGCTTTTTTGCCCTGTTTTCATTTTATTTATTTTTGTTGTTGTTGTGCCATTTCATTTTGCCAGTGCTGACAATACAAATGGATTTGCAATGATTTATTATAGCATTAAATTGAATTCAAACAGGAAACGGATAGAAAAGCAACAACAACAACAACACGGTTAACCAACAACAGGGAGTGAGAAAAAATTGAAATCTCAAAAAAAAACACTCACACCGGCAACAGAGCAGAAACAAATAAAAGATTTTTTTCCGCAAAAAAAAAAACAAAAATCCAACATAAAGCAGCAACAATATGATTTAAATCAAATATAAACTCACTGAAAAATATACACAACTGCTATGTGTGAGTGTATGCTGGATATAATAAACAAATACACTTATACACATACCTACTGGTATATAACAAAAGCCGTTAGAACGGAAACGGAAACGCAGGATTCATATTACAGCTACAACTACAGAGTTCATAGTGAAGTCTGCCATTGCACGAAGACATATAACTATAACGAGTAAATAAAGAACAAGAAATTAAATTAAATTATAAATACTTCTCAACCCAGCAAACTTTTTAGAGAAACCCGCAAACGAAACCTTAACCCGGGACTAACTTTACTTTCTTAGCCTTAAGATCTGTGCTACACTGAAAAAAATTGTAATTAATTACAAATTAGAACAATGAGTAAATAAAGAACAAGAAATTAAATTAAATTATAAATACTTCTCAACCCAGCAAACTTTTTAGAGAAACCCGCAAACGAAACCTTAACCCGGGACTAGCTTTACTTTCTTATCTTTAAGATCTGTGCTACACTGAAAAAGGTTGTGTTTGATTAAAAATTAGAAGAAGTTTTTGAATAAAAAATATTTTCTTAAAACAGCGTTTCTTCAAATAGGAATACGTAAAAATATGAAAACTATTCCCAAAACATGTCACTTTTAGTCGGAAAAAATTCTTTAACCTATTTAAGATTTTTTTCGTTTTTAAGGCAATTTTTTCGGAAAGACATTATATTGCACCGAAAGACATTAATTAACCCGTCATTTCCCTGGGTCCACTATATATATAGACCATTCATCAGTTGTCATTTTCTCTATTTATAACATCTGCCTATGACGCATTTATCTGAGATAAGATAAAAAGCACGAAAAATATCCTTTAGACACTCGCCGGTAGAAGTTCTATAAGCGGCTAAGAAACCCGGGTGTTCTGCCATAAAATGACGCATCACCAGCGTGATACTCGCATATGAGTAATACATAGTGGAAGATCCTTCAGAGAATTCACAAATAACTTATTCAGTGGATTAGCCACTAGACACCATGGAACGACAGTCACGCGGATAAAGTCAAAACAGCAGAAGCTTCGTTTACTCAGTGGTTAGTGCGTTAGACTTAGATTCCGAAGGTGATGGGTTCGATTCCCAGCTAGGGCACTGGAAAAATTTAACATCCAAAATTTCATGTTTGATTATAATTCGAGTTTTTGCAGCTAAAAATGAATCACCGGACGCACTACCTATACAACAACATCTGTTCACACAAGTCGACAGCGAATATAAAAATAGACATAACACCATGACGACTATTAACAGAAATGCAGCGCTTCTAGTGAAGAATAGAAACGAATAAACTCAAATAATATCCCTTCTCTGAGATTAACAGACAAATGTTAATTAACATACGGACAACATTGAGTAAGATGAAAATAACATAAGGTTCCCGCGATAATCGGATATAGGACGGCACGAAATCTGTAATAGAAATAGACTTAAGGATTATGAGCTCAGCGTCTCCAAGTTGATATAACGCAATAACAACATTAGGCTTTCATACTTGGTCTCCTTCTCGCAATCCATTCTCTACCAGTAGCTTCGAAAGAAAGAATATTGGGGCATAAAACGCATATAGATCTGAGTATATAAGTAATATACGTCACAATTCCTAGTGGGCTCGAATTGACAGCAAAGTGACCAGTTGAAAGTTATTTGAATCTGCGGCCCACTATAGTATTTCGACGACTCTAAACCGACAACATGTTGCTACAACAACGGCGACAGAACAACCAATATACGCAGAAACAACATCATTAACCTTAGTTCTTCTTTCTTCCAACTAAAGAAGTTTTTTAGAAGAATTTGTGAAAAATATCTTATAAAGAATATTTCTTCAATCTTATGAACATAATATTTTTCAGTGCATGTAAACTCATTGCCTAACTAACATTATGTCCGTCCGTCCGCATGTCTGTCTGTCTCCCTGTCTATCTACATCGCCCAGGCAATAAACATAAAACTCAAAAATGTTCTTATTCGTATTAACAACAACAAGGACAATAACGAGAAAAAATGAACATTCTTCCTAGATATTCCTTCATTTGGAGTATATTTAAATATTAATAAACCATGTTTTTCTTTTGCTCCAGCAACGGCAATATTTGCAACAAACGCGGGCTAGAGAGGGGAAAAACTACTTAAAAATGTATAAGGAACACCGACAAGGCAAACTAGTTCTACTTGCTGACAACGACGACGACTACTACTGCTTCTACAACTAAAAAGAAATTGCTAAGTAACATGAATCTCTATAAAATTAAACAAAATACTAAACTAGATCAACATTAGTACAAAGATGTACCGCCCACCAAGATGTACCTACCGAACAGTAGCAGCAGCTGCATCCCGGACAACCTCCAAAAATAAACCGAAGCCAGAGTGCAGCAGGCATCTGCAGCTGGAGGAGCAATCAGACTATATCTCCGGCACATGACAAGCAAGCCTCATAATGCCAGTTCTGCAATTGCTATTGCTTCTGCTGTGGTAGTCAAGAAACTGAAATTAAATTAAATTGCTACTACAATACATACTTAACAACAAAAATGGAAAAAAAAACTCTTGCAGATTCATCTGGATATGTATATCAGATTAAAAGATGTAACAGGAAATAGGACCAAGAAAATTATATGACTGAAAAAAATCTTAAACTAGGACACACAACGAGTCAAGAAGATCTACAGATGAAATGAATAATTGAAAAAGTGCTAGTATAAGAAGATAACACAGTCGTGTTCCTTTTTTTGCATACACATTAAATTGAAATTGAAGTTATATTACAAGAAGAAGTCAGATCTAGCCGATAGTTGGGGCTTTTGGTTTGGTTACCTCTTCGATTAAAGCCCAATACAATAACACAGCGGCATTGCAAATAATAATTATATCATTGCAAAAATCATTCGTTCAACACCTGTACAGTTTTGTGGTACAGTTTTTGGGTGTTCAACGATCTCAAATTTAAATGAAATATACATTAGCAGATAGCTTTATTTCCTCCAAAATGCAGAATCATTACATTATCATTAATATATTTTAGAGAAAATCCTATTTTCCAATTTTCATATCATTACTTCTAAAGCGCAGCTCAAACTATTGTGGTACACTTTTATGAACTTTATTGATCTTAAATTATTATAAAGTATATGTCACTGAAAAGCATGTTATTCCAGCATGTGCATAACAGAATTTTTACTAGCAATAAGTGTCAACAGAAAGGTACCTTAAAATTATAAAATGAAGAATCACAATACTAGACTATAAGTACAAGACTTCGATAAGTTTTGTGGTACACTTTTAGGATCTTAAAATCCCTCAAATTGTATTAGATCATTTATTAGGTGAAAGCTCTGTTGCTAAGAATGTGCAGAATCATATTGTTGTCACCAAGGTGGATGTAGTTTTTTGAAGTAACTGTATAAGAAGAAAACGTTGGATTTTGATACATCATTCACTGAATACCGGTACAGTTTTGCGGTACACTTTTTGGGTATTCAACGATCTCAATGAAGTGTATATTAGTAGAAAGCTTTATTTCCTCCAAAACGCAGAATCAGAACATTCTACATGTATTGTAGAGAAAATCCTATTTTACAATGAAGTGTAAATTCATATCATTACTTCTAAAGCACAGCTCAAACTATTGTGGTAAACTTTTATGAACTTTATTGATCTTAAATTATAATAGAGTATATGTCTCTGAAAACCATGTTAATCAAGGATGTGCAGAACAGAATTATTACTAGCAATAAGTGTCAAGTCTTCGATAAGTTTTGTGATACACTTTTAGGATCTTAAAATCCCTCTAATTGTATTAGATTATTTATAAGGTGAAAGCTCTTTTACTATGCATGTGTATAATCATTTTGGCATCACTAATGTAGCTGTAGATTTTTTTAAATAACTGCATAGGAAGAAAGCGTTGAATTTTGATACATCATTCACTGAATGCCGGAACAGTTTTGTGGTACACATTTTTGGTAATCAGCGGTCTTAAATTTAAGTGAAATGTATATTAGTAGTAAGCTTTATTTCCTCCAAAGTGCAGAATCATAACATTATCATTAATATATTATAGGGAAACCCTCTTTCCCATGAAGTGCATATAAATATCATTACTTCTAAAGCGCAGCACAAACTTTTGTGGTACATTCTTAGGAACCTTATTGATATAAAATTATAATAAAATATATATCACTGGAAAGCTTTTTTCGCAAGGATGTGCAGAGGAGAATTATCACTAGCAATAAGTATCCACGAAAAGTAGTATTGTACTTATAGTCTTCGATAAGTTTTGTGATACACTTTTAGGATCTTAAAATCCGCCAAATTGTATCGAATATTAATTAGGTGAAAGCTCTTTTGCTAAGAATGTGTATAATCATATTGTTGTCACTAATGTAGCTGTAGTTCTTTGAAATATTTGCATAAGAAGAAAACGATGGATTTTGATACATCATTGACTGAATGCCGGTACTGTTTTGTGGTACAGTTTTTGGATATTCAGCGGTCTCAAATTTAAATGAGGTGTATATTGGTAGAAAGCTTTATTTCCTCCAAAGTGCAGCATCATAACATTATCATTAATATATTGTACTGAAAACATTTTTTTCCAAAGAAGAGCATATTCATATCATTACTTCTAAAGCGAAGCAAAAACTTTTGTGGTACACTTTTAGGATCTTTATTGATTTTAAACACTAAAAAGCATTTTATTCAAGGATGTGCAGAACAGAATTACTACTAGCAATAAGTGTCCACGAAAAGCTACCTTACCAATAAGATGAAAAATCGCACTATTGTAGTAATAGCTTAAGATAAGTTTTGTGGTACACTTTTCGGAACTTAAACTCCTTCAGATTGTAATAGAATATTTATCCGGTAAAAGCTCTTTTACTTATGATGTGCAGAATCATATTGGTGTCACTAATGTAGCTGTAGTTTTTTTGAAATAACTACATAAGAAGAGAACATAGGATTTTGATACATCATTCACTGAATACCGGTACAGTTTTGTGGTACACTTTTTGAATATTCAACGGTCTTAAATTTGAAGGAGCTGTATATACGTTAATATCTTTTGTTCCTCCAAAGTGCAGAATCATAACATTATCATTAACATATTGTAGTAAAAATCTTTTTTCCAATGAAGTGCATATTCATATCATCTAAAGCGCAGCACAAAGTTTGTGGTACACTTTTAGGATCTTTATTGATCTTAAATCAAAATAAAGTATATTTTTACTAGCAATAAGTGTCAAGGTACAGGTACCTCACATTTCAGTACACTTTTCAGATCTCATAATCCTTCAGATTGGTGAAAGCTCGTTTACTAATGACGTGCAGAATCATATCGGTGTCATAATGTATCTGTAGTTTTTTTAATAATCGCCTATGTCAGAAACCTTTGATTGCGAGATTTTTACATAGACAGATTCCGATATCGATTTTCAATATACAACTTGGCACACTAGTAGTAAATATACTACGAGAACCAGGAAATTTTGCTTCTCCTGAATATTATAATTCTTTGATATAGATCGTTCCTCCAGAAAGCACGAATATATCCATAAAACCTATGTAAAGCACGAATACATCCATGAAACCTATGTACGTTAACAATGAGATTTAGAATGGGACCATAAATAAATATTTTGTGGTACACTTTTACGACCTTTAGTACCTTCAAAATGCAATAAAATGCTAATAATTTATAAGCTCCAAAGATGTGCAAAACTATATAATTATGATCTCTGAATTTCTATGAAAAGCTACTTCCCCAACTATGTGAAGATTATCACGATATTTGGTCGAACACTTTTAGGTTATTTATGTCATTTTGTGGTACACTTTATGGTTATTTACTGCCCCCAAAATATAATATATTATTTGTCAATGCAAAGCTCTTCTTCCCAAAATGTGCAGTAACTTATCATTAACATCTATTTTTATAAGTGAAAACTTAATTTTCTATGAAAAACAGAATCCCAACTTTAAATTAATAACATTAGACATATTTTGTGGTACACTTTTGGGTTATTAAATACACCAAAATTGGTATAAACTATATATTATAGGAAAGCTCATTTTCCAAATATGTATCCATTCACAACATTATCATCAGTTTATACCACTGAAAAGCTAAATTTGCACAGTAGTGAAGAATCGGGTCTAAAACAGTACAACATATGCTTTCGGGACTCAATTATGAGAATTGGATGTGAAAGTAGTCCCAAAAATAAGAACATCTGCACCATTCGTTTAGTCAAGTTGGCTCAATTAATAATTTAATGGCCATACGATTTTTTCTGCCTTAAAAATCGCAAAAAGTCCCATAAAGTCACAAAATATCTGTCAGTACAATATTGAAAAATACGTATACGTAATATGTATACGTATAAAACAGAACATTAGCAGAACATTTTTGCGATTTAAGGCACTGAATGCACTTTTTTCGGGTAGGTTTGTTCCGCATTTTTTTCTCAAAATATAGGAAAAGTACTAAAAATCCACCTTGAGCGAAAACAAAATCGTATGGGCATTAAATTATTAATTGAGCCAACTTGACTAAACGAATGATGCAAAAGTTCCTATGCAATGATGCAGATGTTCTTATTTATATTCTCAGAATTGAGTCCTAAAACAATGAGCTGAAGGAAGCTGTACTGAGTAAATCAAAGTATGACATATTTCCCATATCATCTTATGATAATAGAGCTCGACGATGATTTTTGTGCCAGACTCTTACAGAAAATCATTACATCTAATTATCGTTAATTAGACGACAGTAAATCCTATACTCGGATATTCTTTAACTTTTTTTTTAATGACAGCATTTCTGTAATTTGATACTTGCATATAATCCCAAGAACCACACAAACATAAAATCCTCTTAGAGCCTTTGGGACAATTAAAGTACATCACATCTTACTTTCTTGTCGTTTTCCTTTCCACATCGTTTTTTTTTAAAGAAAATTTATTTTTATCTGCAGCTGTACTTCAAACTTATTTTATCCTTCTTATTGCATTTTAAGTCCCCAGCTCCATACCTATTTTTGTATCTATATATATGTGTATACGATTATATATACTCGTATGTATGTATGCATTGGTGTGCCTATGTGTATCAATTTCTGTATCCCATTTCCACATCGACACTTCTACGAATTCAATCAGCACTGCCATTATCCATTTGCATTAAAGCCTAATGAGATGCTTTGCTGACGTCAAACGACATCCTGAGTAGAATTCATGTTGAGTTTTATTGACAATAGATTAGTTAAAATTTTTTGCTCATTCATATTTTTTCTATTCCAGAGAATACATACAGTTTTTCCTATAGATACATATTAATCAGTGAGTTAATTGAATTAGAAATAGCAATTATTTTATTGTCTACTTTCGGGAGCCTCACAGAACACGAAACTGCTTCCTAAATTGTACCACAAAAATAGTTTTAGTGCAGTTAAAAAAAAAATAATAATTTCAAATGTGGTGTAAATAGTGGGCCATTTAAAATGTTAAATACAAGTGGAGAGAACAAACGCCGCTCATCCGTACGCCGCTCGGGCGTATACTTTATGGTACTAAATTCTAGAGAAGATATTGTTAGAGGTGATATTATTTTCAATTGTAACTCGATTATAAATTAATAATCTAAGAGAAATTAATAATCAATTGTAACTCGATTATAAATTAATAATCTAAGAGAAACATTCGAAAATATATACGATATCTCCTAAATGTACGCAGAATTTTCTAAAAATAATTCAAATAACATTGAATCGAATTTTTTGTATAGCTGTAAACACAGTATTTAAACAGCAATATTAAATACATATTGTCATACGAACATTTTTGTTTTTGATTGAAAATGTATACACGAAACCAAAATGTTCATGGTTTTTATAGGGCTCTATTCTGCGGGTACATATATTTTCCATATATTTTATCAATATCTAAAATTGTCATCATAAAGTATTTTAATATCGATACCTCCATTCTAAATTATACTAAGTGCAAAAAGGTAGTTTTTCAGGAGAGGCGATCAAAGTTTGATGAATTATTTAAATGACCTGTACTGTATTGTGAATAACTTTTGATTGGGTTGACGGATAGACACCAAATGTTGACTGAATATAATTTGGAATATTTAGAAATTAAAAATGCAATCTCCCTAAAAACATGCTTAGTTGACTTAGCATGTTTTATAATGGAGGTATCGATATATTAAAACAATTGAAGATTGTGATTCGTCGAAATACGCGATTCTTTTGATGTCAATTTTATTACACTTCAAGGCCACTAAACACACCAAAATTGTACCTCAATATTAATTATTTTATAATTTTCTAATGATTTTCCCACGACGCCGTCCATCGATGTATATTTATTAATCCTCTTTCGTTTAATCAACATTTTTAATGAAGTTTATTAATATTTAAACCCACTAAAATAATCGAAGTTATAAAAAAATTAAGGGCACTCTGAAATTATTCCAAAAAAACTGCAATTATAATGTGATAATAATTTAAATTGTTTTAAAGTCTACTATGTGGAGTCAAGTACAACTGGGAAACTTATCGCTCATCATTGGTAGAACATTTCTTTTTCAGTGGGATTATAATATGATAATAATTTCAATTATTTTATAGCCTACTTTTGGAAGTCATATACAAATTTAAATTTTTTTATTAGTTTGTAAATTGCGCTTTTTAATTTTTGAATATTCTAAAAAAAATCAAGATTATGACTTGGCTGATCTTTGAAATAAGGGATTTCTATTGATGTAAATTTGATTACAAAATTAGACCATTAAACGCACTAAAAGTACACCACAAAATTAATTATTTTTTTAATCAAAAACTTTTTTGTAATATATGGTTTTCCAATAATAGTGATATGATTTCTTTGAAAAAAAACACACTTATTGTTAAGGAAATTCAAAAGTTTTTTTATTTAATTCGAAGTACAATCGATACAATTAAGTTCCAAATAAAACGTCATTCAAATGGCCTCCACGACTTCTTCTGCAGGAACGAATTCGATGAAACCAATTTTAGAGCACTTTTTCCACTAAATCCAGTCGTATGTCATGAATGGCACGTTCAATATTGTAAAGCTTGAAGAGAGTCTGGTTTATTTGGAAAGACCAAGTCTAATGGTGTTAAATCACAACTTATTGGAGCCCATTCAATATCACAAATTCTTGAAATAATCGAATCTCCAATTTTATCTCGCAACAATTCAATTGTTTCATTTGCTGTGTGGCACGTAGCCACAATCGGTCAATGGCAAAAAGATAGCTCTTAACGAGAGCTAAAATATTGCTCATGAGTGTCAAGGTCGTAGGTCGACTGGAAAGTGTTTTTTTGGATTTAAAAAAAAATGGACTTAGCATCATTTTCAGATGTGAACGGAAAGTTTATTTTTGCTCTAGCTCCTTAACGGTACGTCGGTTCGGGAATCGGTCAAGGCCAAAAAGATAGGTCTTAATGAGAGCTAAAATATTGCTCATGGGTGTCAAGGTCGTGGGTCGACTGGGAAGTGTTTTTTTTTATTTAAAAAAAAATGGACTGAGCGCTCGAAAAGTTGCAATTGGAGAACGATTATTGTGATAATAAAACTGAATAATTTGCAAAAGTTTTTCTTGCGTATATCTCTTCATGATGAAATTGTAAATACTACTGAATACAATGAAAAACAAATGACAGATCATGACATATTACAAATGGCCGAAACGTTACTTCAAAATCATATCATCCCTATTGGAAAACCCGTTATTTAAATATACTAAAATAAATCAAGTTTATTATTCGGCAGATCTTTGAAATAAGAGATTTCTATTGATCTAAAATTGATTACAATCTAGGCCTCTAAACACACTAAACTTGCCACGTCATCTGCATAGGCAACAACACCCATCATCGCCAGGAAAATACAGAATATTGTTCATGGAGAAATTCCATAGCAGAGGACACAGAACACCGCCTTGTGGCTTTCCCCTGCTGATAAATCTATGTAGGTCAGTTGACCCTAAACAAGCTGAACTGCGTCTCGTGATTAAACTAGCGTCTCTTAATTAAACTAGCTAAACTGATTAAAGCTTATGAACGAACCTACGTACTCGTAATATGATAATTATTTCAATAAGTTTTTAGTGTACCACAGGTCCGTATTGATTTTTCCTCACGTAAATCCTAGGTAGAGGTATATTCATATTCTTATTTTATCAATGTCCGTCCGTCCGTCGCTACAATCTATAATACTTGAGCTAGGTGGCTGAAATTTGGTACATAAACTTCATATATCTGCAGGTATGTTGGGATTGAAAATGGGCAATATCGGTCCATTTTTTATATAGCTCCCATATATAGGATCTCCACGATTTGACTTATTAATGTCATAGAGACCACATGACATTAATATAGCCCCCATACAAAGCGCCCTCTAGATTTGACTTCATAACGCCATAAAAACCTCAAATGTCAACGAATTGGGCTGAAATTTGGTATAATGAGTTTATTTGTATCCGAAAGCATTCCCATGCGATCCATGGTGGAGGGTATATAAGATCCGGCATGGCCTTACTTAATCCATCTTCACTTGTTTTATCTTTTATGTTCCGTCAATATATTATATTAGGATCTTCAAGCATTTCGATATGCCAAAATAAATTTAAATTATAATTATTCATATGATTTAGCACATTTTTGGAATTAGGTTTTTTATTGATCTAATTTTTATTTGATTTTAAGTGGATATCCAAAGATTGAACCACAAAAATGTGTGTTGCACTCTTATAATAGGCGTGTTTTTTATGACATGCCATTTCGCCTATTTTTGAACTTTTGTTGCAACACTGCTACGTTTTGCGGAATGAAATTGGGCCCCAGGAAAATACACCCCACTATTTTTATGAATATGGGCCCCAAAAAATAACATATCAAACAACAACAATTTTATTTGGGGCTTAATTTCATTTTTTGACTGATTTTTGGGTTTTACTTTCATTTATTGTCTGCTTTTTATACCCTCACTTTAGTGTGACGAGGGTATATATTTTGCTACGGAAAAAAGTGTAACACATCGAAGGAGTGATCTAAGACCCTAAGTATGTTCGGAGGAAATCCGTTTTGGGTCATTTTAAGTCGAATGAGCAATGTCCGTCCGTCTGTCTGTCTGTCTGTCTGTCTGTGTGTCTGCTGGCTGGTGCGCACGATAACTCTCGAAAGGAGTAACCGATTGACTTCAAATTTGGTATGTGGTAATATTTTTTGCTATCTCCGGCTAAGTTCGAAGATGGGCCATATTGGTCCATTCCTTCTAGTACCTCCCCCACAAAGGGTTAAAATGTTGTGAAATATTGATTCTTTAATAACTACTATACTACTTATTCTAATCTTCTGAAATTCCACACATAGTACTAGTTTATTAGTCGCTATCAACTCGAGAAAAATGGGCGAAGTTGCCACGTCCCTTTAGGTACCTCCCACACAAATGCACCGTTTTGCACCAAAAATTAACAGCTTATAACATTAATAACGGGTTATAAAAATACTTGAAATTTTGCACAGTGTTATGCTTTTATATTGCCTACAGTCCAGAGAAAAATGGGCGTTGTTGTCACGCCCCTTTTGGTACCTCCCATACAAAGGTACCATTTTGCACCAAAAGTTAACAGCTTATAACATTAATACAAGTGAATAATAATACTTGAAATTTTGTACAGTGTAATGTTTTTATAGTGCCTATAGTTCTGTGAAAAATGGGCGTTATCGCCACGCCCCTTTTTGTACCTCCCACACAAAATGGCCAAATCATACCACAATTTAATATCTCATAACGTTTATACCAGTGCACATAAACGCATATAATTCGGGGCAGTGCAATGAATTTTAAGTATCTACTGTTCAGCGAAAAATAGGTGTATTTGTTAAACCCCTTCTGGTAGCTCCCACACAAATTGACAGAATAATTCGTGTAATATTCTATATTACATTACTCACAAAGTGACACAAATTGACAGAATAATTCGTGTAATATTCAATATTACATTACTCACAAAGTGAGGGTATACCTTAGTCGGTTTACCCGACTGAAACTTTCTTACTTGTTATACCCTCACTTTAGTGTGACGAGGGTATATATCATTTGCTACGGAAAAAAGTGTAACACGTCGAAGGAGTGACCTAAGACCCCAAGTATGTTCGGAGGAAATCCGTTTTGGGTCATTTTAAGTCGAATGAGCAATGTCCGTCCGTCTGTCTGTCTGTCTGTGTGTCTGCTGGGTGGTGCGCACGATAACTCTCGAAAGGAGTAACCGATTGACCTCAAATTTGGTATGTGGTAATATTTTTTTCTATCTCCGGCTAAGTTCGAAGATGCTCCACTCCTTCTAGTACCTCCCCCACAAAGGGTTAAAATGTTCTGAAATATTGATTCTTTAATAACTGCTATACTACTTATTCGAATCTTTTGAAATTCCACACATAGTATTAGCTTATTAGTAGTTATCAACTCGAGAAAAATGGGCGAAGTCGCCACGTCCCTTTTGGTACCTCCCACAGAAATGCACCATTTTGCACCAAAAGTTAACAGCTTATAACATTAATAACAGTGTATAAAAATACTTGAAATTTTGTACAGTATTATGCTTTTATATTGCCTACAGTCCAGGGAAAAATGGGTGTTGTTGTCACGCCCCTTTTGGTACCTCCCACACAAAGGTACCTTTTTGCACCAAAAGTTAACAGCTTATAACATTAAAACCAGTGTATAAAAATACTTGAAATTTTGTACAGTGTAATGTTTTTATAGTGTCTATAAAAAATGGGCGTTATTGCCACGCCCCTCTTTGTACCTCCCACACAAAATGCCCAAATCATACCACAATTTAATGTCTCATAACGTTTATACCAGTGCACATAAATGCTTATAAGTCGGCACAGTGCAATGAATTTAAAGTATCTAATGTTCAGCGAAAAATAGGTGTATTTGTTAAACCCGTTCTGGTACCTCCCATACAAACTAACAGACTAATTCGTGGAATTTTCAATATTACATTACTCACAAAGTGAGGGTATACCTTAGTCGGTTTACCCGACTGAAACTTTCTTACTTGTTGGGGCTTATTTTCATCTATTTATTAAGAAACAAGAGAGGCTACGCAAAAAAGATTTGCTCCACGTTGCCAACTTTGGATCCTGTCCATACGATAAAGTCTTAAACAGAGGCCGAAGACCGCAGGCCGTAGGCCGATCGTACAGGAATAGATTTATAATTAGAAAATATGTTTGTATACGTGTATTAATGCGTACGCCCCAGATTAAGGAAGAGAAAATTTCTTAGTTTTTTTGGGGTTTATTGTCATTTCATGCTGTTTTCTTGATTGGGGTGTAATTTCCTAAATCAGTTTTTGTAACGAAAATAGGCCCCAAATTTGGGGCGCACTTTCATTTTCAATTTTGGGTGCATTTTCTTGGGGTCCAACTTCCGGCCGCCTTTGTATACCCTCCACCATAGAATGGGGGGTATATTCATTTGGTCACTCCGTTTGTAACACCTCTAAATATTGATCTGAGACCCCATAAAGTATATATATTCTTAATCGTCTTAAAATTCTAAGACGATTTAGCCATGTCCGTCTGTCCGTCCGTTGTAATCACGCGACAATCTATAATACTTGAGCTATGTGGCTGAAATTTGGTATAGATACCCCCTCTGGTACCTCCCATACAAAATAACAGATTAACTCGTGTAATATTTCATATTACAATACTCACAAAGTGAGGGTTTACCTTAGTCGGTTTACACGACTGGAACTTTCTTACTTGTTTTTTTTTTGTTTTCGGTGTTATTTTCTTTAGGTTTGAGTTATTTTGTGAGGTCACATGCTATGGAACTTAACGCTTTTACTTGTTTCTTTTATAGTCTACTTTGGGAGTCTACAGTAACCCTAAACAGATTTTTCTAAATCTCCCCTTTATTGGATGGATAATTGTATTGATGAAAGACTTATACAATTTTTTTTTTCATTTATAAATATAATACTTCAAAGATAACTTTTTTATTTGTTTTTTTATTTTTTGAACTTCTTTTACTTATTAAGTAGAAGCAGCTTAAATCTATATTTGAGCAAAATCTTTTGCAATCTAGGAACTTTATTTGTATACCACTTTTTTCTTTTGGTATCCAGTAGTTGTTGTTTTTGTTGTTGTTGTTATTTCACAATATTTCCCCATATTCACCCGTATACACATAAACTCAATGCATATTGAGTTTATGAAAACTGTTTGAAATGCAAAAAAAAAAATACAAAAACAAAAGAACAAATCATTTTAATTTAAGGTTCTCAGGCTTATTTACACATTTCAATTAAATCCTTTTACTGTATTGTTAATTCTTTTATTTCCGGTATTTTGGCATAACTGTGTGGCTGGCTCGGTATGTGTGCGTGTGTGTGAGTTGATTTTTTCTTTGTTCTTTTTGTTTTCCTCTTTGTTTGTTATTATTATTGTATTTGCACAAAACTCATACAGATATTTGCCATTATAACGAGGATCGACAATGCCATGGAAATGGCATTGCCATTTCTGACATAGTGTCTGACACCAGTGTCAGTAAACGGAAGTATGTATGTTTGTGTATACAATGTATATACATGAGCAAGGATATACATAGTCGTATACTCATATGGCCATTCACAAAGTGTTAAAATATTTTGATGGTATTTACCTCTCTGAATTCTAGGGGTCGGTGGGAAACAAAGCTCCATAACAAAGAACATTCAGGAAGACCCTCAAACATGTTAGTAACGAGCTGGGGTATGTGTGAGTGTGTGTGCATTAAGCTAAAAATAAAAGAACAACACATTGTCATGAAATCGACTGCGCGAATGAGCGCGAAACAGACAACGAGCTGTTTCCAAATGGGTTATGAACTTAGCCAAGATGTATTGTATATCTTCTCATACACGAAATGTGAACTAAGAACTATCACCTACTCATTCTCACTCGCATTTACTATGCGTGTGCATGTGTTATTCTTCTTCCCATTTTTTTAACATTTTAAATTTACTCGTTTAGATATAATATTTAAGCGAAATATAATAAGAAATAATTAAAAAGTTTCAGTCATGTAAATCAACTGAAAAATACCAGAGGGACTTATTTAAGCCAATTTTTAGATGAACAATCGGTGCTAAAAGTGTAGCTTTGGTCTAAATTTCAAGTGGAGATTTTTTCAATTAAATCGTATCATTTGTATAGACATATATTTTATTTTAAAGTATGAGTTAAATATAAATTCCCAAGTACTTTGACGTACAATCGATAATAATTTATTAATTAACGAGGCATATGAGTAATATTTTCATTTCTTGTTTATTTAAAAATTAGGAGAAGACTCATAATCAGAATAAGTTAATATATAGATCCTTTAGCATAACCCTTTTTCTGATATTCGTTGGTATGTGTTAAGCCTTTTTTTGCATGCGGGTTTGTGTGTATTATAAACTTATTTCTGACTGCTTCTGATTGAGTGTGTGTGTGTGTGTGGGAGTGTATGTTTGTACATGTGTGGGCAATATTTATATTAAAACGTGTCTGGCGTGAAATTAAAATAATGCTACCAATACTCAGATATACATCCAACACACACTCGCTCATATTCACTGCACTCACTCATCTACAGATAGGAAAGAAAAGAATACTATTTTTTTTTTGGTTTGGTTTCCGGTGCGCTGATGCGCGGTTTTCTGTGTATAAGTTTAAATATGTGACAAACACCAGTAAACAAAAGCGGAACTTAAACACAAACATGCCCATATATCTATACAAATTCGTACTTACATTTCTGGTGTATTTGTGTATAGAGACAGCAGGAATTAAAAGTCCTTTTTATGAGTATAAACAAATATTAAAACAGACAGACGGACGGACGGACAACTCCATATGAGCACGACATGCAAAAGACAAGCGGACGGACGGACATGGCCGCATATACATATAAACAGAAAGTGAGTTGCATTCGTTTATGGTTATATTGTCCGTGTGCGTTGGCCTGTCTGTTTGTTGGAATCAATTGTCGTGGTAGTTGTGTATTGTTCTTATTGTTAATTTTCCTGCCTGGTTGCCTGCCTCCATTGGCTACTTGTCTTTCTTTATTTGGCATTGTTGACACTTGGCATTTTCTGTTGCTGTTGTCATTTGTTCCTTTCAGGCTGTTTTTTTTTTGCAACAAAATAAAATAACTTTTTTGCATTTTTCTTTAAAAAAACAGCCAAAACTGAGTGAAAATTCAAGTACATTGTCTTCATGGTTTTATTATTAAATTAAAAAAAATGAATAAGAAATATTAATGAAAAACTAGGAAAATGGATTGTTCTGAATCCTAATGAAAAAATAAAAGACATATTTTTTTTATATAATTTTTGTTTTTATTATTCGACCTTTTTATTTATTAATACTTTGATTATTTTATTATTTGAGCTCGAAGCCAAAGAGTTTTATTTTATTGAATTTTATTTATTTTTCAATGTAATAATCACCCCTAAAGTAGATATTTAGCAAGTCCAAATGTTTTACAAAAATATTTGCCATAAAATTCTACTATAAGTCTCTGAATACACCAAAACTCAAGACTCAACCTAAATGCCAGAAATAAGTCAATCTCAATTCTTAAGAGGTTCTCTATTCAAAAAATAAAATAAAAGAAAAAAAAAAGAAAATTTTTATAAACACTACAAATACCCTTCCCCACCCCCTACTTAAAATTGTGTATATATTTATAACCTCACTTTAGTGTGACGAGGGTATATATCATTTGCTACGGAAAAAAGTGTAACACGTCGAAGGAGTGACCTAAGACCCCAAGTATGTTCGGAGGAAATCCGTTTTGGGTCATTTTAAGTCGAATGAGCAATGTCCGTCCGTCTGTCTGTCTGTCTGTGTGTCTGTCTGTCTGCTGGCTGGTGCGCACGATAACTCTCGAAAGGAGTAACCGATTGACCTCAAATTTGGTATGTGGTAATATTTTTTTCTATCTCCGGCTAACTTCGAAGATGGGCCATATTGGTCCACTCCTTCTAGTACCTGCCCAACAAAGGGTTAAAATGTTATGAAATATTGATTCTTTAATAACTGCTATACTACTTATTAGAATCTTTTGGAATTCCACACATAATATTAGCTTATTAGTCGCTATCAACTCGAGAAAAATGGACGAAGTCCATTTTGGTACCTCCCACATAAATGCACCATTTTTCACCTAACGTTAACAGCTTATAACACTAATAACAGTGTATAAAAATACTTGAAATTTTGTACAGTATTATGCTTTTATATTGCCTACAGTCCAGGGAAAAATGGGTGTTGTAAAACAAATGTTTTACAACTGTTGCCTACTTTTTTGGATTCCTCTTTTATTTTTATGTATTACAGCTTTCACTAAAGATCAGTATTAAAAATTTTAACATTATTTTTTATAAACACTGCAAAAGATGTTTGCCACTGTTGAATACTTTCCGGCCTCACGTTCGTGTTTTGCATATTAAAACATACCTTAAGGATTACTATAATATTTCATACTTATGCCATAATTTTCCTCATTATCGCTATATATCTTAAGCAGTTTTCACTTTTATACAAAAATAGTCATAGTTGACCACTTTCACTTTAATTTTTTGCAATTTACAGTATACATATCTTAAGGATTACTATATTATTGCATACTTATGCAATAATTTTTCTCATTATCGCTTCATGTCTTAAGGAATTTTCACTTTTAAATACAAATAGGCTTACCACTGTTGCCTACTTTCAGTTTTCACTTTTATTTAATTCTTGCATATTACAACATATCATAAGGATTACAGTATTATTTCATATTTATGCCTTCATTGTCCTTATTATCGATACAGGTCCTAAGGAATGTTCACTTATATACCTGTAAAATTTTATTTTTTTCTGTGCTTTCTTCATTTTATTTCTCGCTATAATGCTGCAATTTTATTTATTTTTTTTCTCTTATCTCTTTGACTCTTTCAGTTGACAAACCACCACCAGGCTTCCCGGTTATCACCCAACATCCCAGCACACGTGTCATTGAAGTGGGCCACACGGCAACGATGCAGTGTAAGGCTACCGGTAATCCAACACCTTTGATATATTGGATTAAGAATCAGACACGAGTCGACATGAGTAATCCACGCTATATGATAAAAGACGGTAAGTGGCAATGAAACTTTTGGCTTTGTTTTCTCTCTTCTTTGGGAGGAAAAAAGAAACTGAAAAATGAGAACTATGATAAAGTGGGGATTGAAAAAAAAGTGAAGGGAAGGAACTTTAAAGTGAACATTTTTGAATCCAAATAAATCGATATAAATCATAAATATTGCAGTAGAAACTTTCAGATATGAATTGACACTAATACTTTATATATTGCTTCACTGCCCAGAATTAGGTTTCAAATTCAATAAATCTTCAATCAAACACCATATAAAATAAAAGCGTTAGAGACTTACATTATAAAACTGAATCTTGTTCCTGCTTGAAGTCCCTCAATCGCAAATATTTTAGTATACCTATTCATGATAATATCCCAAATCATATATAAACAACGCACAACAAGCCGAATTTCTTAGGTTCTTAAGTCTTATGTTTCTACATCTACGGCCTTATTTATAGAATGTTATGGAAGGTTTATTGAACTGATTTTCAACGTTAAAAACTATTTTAAACCTTCCATAACTTTTTATGAATAAGGCCTCTGGGTTTTAAGGCAGTCCCTAATTATGATTCATATTCAGTTGCTCTCCAGCTATGCTCTACATTTGTAAAGAAAATTGCTTTAAATATTTTTATGTCGATTTTCATGCAGAAATATATAGGGGAATGTCTAGCTTTTGATCTGTTTTCCTCTAAAAGCTAAAACCAATTGTAATTTTTTTTAATTTAGCTTATTTAAATCAAATTCACGACATAACTTTGGGGGACATAGACAATAGAGTGTGTATAAAAATCGAGTAAGTAGCAGCACTTCAATTCTGCCACTTAACATTTATGAAGCATACTTTTAGGACGACTTCGTATTTCCTTGATTACCCTTGTAGTTTGAAGTGATAACAGTTATTGTTTCAATCCCCCATATAATTATGATATATAATGATTGTTTAGTTACCATCTTCAATGTGATTTCGCCAACACTGAACGATAAGAGATAAGTCTTTGTCTTGTTGAGATTCTGTTCATAATATAATATGCATACTTTTAGGGATTATAAGTTTTCGACGAACTTAAAGCATACTTTTACGAGGGTGAAAAGCCGCTAGAAGCTATGATTTGTCTCAGAACTTCATATTCCTATTCGACCAACATTCCCCCATCAGATGTTCATATATATATATTCAGTTATTTTGTGTTAACACCGTAAATCTCTGCATACTTTTGAGCGTTTTCGTGAAAATTTTATTTTTCGTTTTGTTCTTGTCTGTTCTGCTCTTGATGATGATCTATTATAATATTTGTCAAACAAAGTTTGTTGGTTTTTTCGTCTTCTTGTTTAACAATCTATCAGCATAAGACATTACAAAAACAAGCTTTTCTTCAATTTGTGGGGGGAGGGAACGCCAATGCGTACACGAGAGGGAAAAAAGCGAAAACATGAACAACAAGATGATTACCAAAGTTTTTGTAAAACTTTAAGACCTCTTCCAAATTTTTGTTGGTGCCCTTCTTCTTTTGTTGTATGTTTCGTTTTGTTTTTATTTTCCGGGGAAACCACCATCCAAACGCCACCAGCAGCATTATCAACTAAGTACACATAGTCTTATTCTAAAATTTGCCATAAACTTGATGATTAAAGACTCTCCAAAGAATTTGTTAGTTTCAGGATAACTCTCTGCATGCATTTGCTTTATTTTTTTTGGGGGGGTTTTCAAGGATAGCCAGTCCTTTGGTCTGTGTGATAAAGGACATGTAAAGCTAAGCTGCTCGGACGTCGGACACCATAACAATAGCAATAAAATTGCAATACATTAAAAGAACAACAATAACAATACTGCATCACTATAAACTAGAAAGTGCAACAAACAACAAGTACTCGGAAGTGGCCATAACAAGGAGACTGTTTATGTATACAGACACATACACAGACGCAACCAAACTCTGTTTGGGAACGGGAAGAACGAAAAAGGTCAAAAGGTATTTGGTTCTTTTGCTTAAAACCTTAGGGATAACAAGTGGACAAAGTTTGTTGTTCTGGTCATTACCTGTGAAACAAGAACAAAAAACCGTATAGATAAGCTTCAGGATAAACTTTATATTAAAGAGATGATCACTTTAGTCCAACGTCATTTTCCCATAAACAAAATGTGTTAAACAGAATTGGAGTAGTGGCACAAAAATATTTATAAAATGTTTGGAATATCTTTTAGGATATGCTCCATAAACTTCCATTGTAGATATTCAGAGATATCTCAGCAATCTACAATCGTAGACCAATTAGCACGCTTCAAAATCTCGTGAATCTTCTTTAATGAAAGAAGATTCACGAGAACAACTCGTCAAAGTTGTTCCAAAAAGTCACCTATGCACAAAAATGCACCTTTGTTTGTTAATATTTATTTATTTACCAACAAGATAAATTCCATCGGTTACATTGAACTTTTGAATGATGTCCTTATCTCCTTTTTGGACGATATTTATGAGTCGTCGATTATTTTTCAACAAGATTAAGCCCGAATACATAAAGCTAAAATTGTGACGGACTGGTTTAGCGCCAAAAATATACCACTGCTGCGATGGCCTGCGTTAAGAATAGATCTAAATCCGATCGAAAATGTCCTGGGGAATATGGCAAATCATATTTATGACAATTGGCGGCAATTCTCCAATCTGAGAGACCTCCGAGCAGCGATAAATAAAACTTGAAGTGAAATACCCACATCACTGCTTACAAAGTTAATTGATTGCATGTCATAATGACTTAAAGTATTAATTATGGTGTCTGGCGCTAATACTTATTATAAGACAAATTGTGTTTTCTAATAAATATGTATTGTTTCGAAATTGTTTAATCTAAATTAATTTGGAAGTATATTTTTTACCAATGAAGTACTTTTCATTTTTCTTTTAAAATTCGGATAGTTTTTATAAATCGAAATGTCAACACATGTTTTGCTTAACAAATCATTTAAGAACAATCTTCCAATAAAAAGTTTTTCCAAAAAATAAAAACACAATTACATTGTCCTTTTTTATGTGGAAGTATATTTATTACCATGGGTGTATATTAGTATCCCTCAAGAGAAGATCTTGTCCTCAATAGCAGTCAATCACAGATCTTCCAAGAGCTACCAATAACTCTCAAAATGTATCTTAAAAAATTCCACCAATAGTCTCAACTGCAGATATTCCAAGAGTCCTCAATAGGGTTTCGCTAAATATATATGCGAAGGCCTATTTATATATATATATATATATATATATATATGCTTCGGCAATAGTTCTTCTCCCAATGGCCTTCAGTCACAGATCTTCTGAAAATCCTAATAGCCTTTTGTTCTATATATTGTAAGAGCACCAGATAGGCTTCTACCAATGATAACTAATCATATGATGTAGTTGATCTTCAAAGTTTTCTCCAATAGTCTCTACTGCAGATGTTCCAAGAGTCCTCAATAGGCCTTAGCTAAATATCTTCAATATGCTTCGGCAATAGTTCTTCTAGGAGACCTCAATGGCCTTCCGTCACAGATCTTCAAAGAATCCTAATAGCCTTTTGTTCTTTATGTTGTAAGAGCAGCCAATAGGCTTCCACCAATGATAATTAATCATCTTTTGTAGTTGATCTTCAAAGTCTCAACTGCAGATATTTCAGGAGTCTTCAATAGGCCTTCGCTTAATATATTTTATCAATAGTTCTTCAAGGAGCCATCAATGGCCTTCAGTCACAGATCTTCTAAGAATCATTATAGCCTATTGTTCTACTTTATATATTGTTAGAGCAGCCAATAGGCTTTCACCAATGATAATTAATCATCTAATCTTGTAGTTGATCTTCTATGAGTCTTCAATAGCCGTTAATCGTAGACCATCTATGTATCATCAATATCCTTCAATCGTACATCTTCTAAGTATCTCCAATATCATTTAATGGTATATCTTTTTAAAGTCCTGAATCGTACATCTTCTAAGAAATATCAGCATCCGTGAATCTCTGATATTTTGATATCAATCACAGTTCCTCTAAAACTCTTCAGAAATATTCAGTTGTAAGTCATCTAGGTGTTCTCAATTGCTGTAGTCTCTATCGCTATGGGCTTAGTTAATCTCGCGCATAGAAGTATGACTATATTATATCGGAATACCATAGCAGATGTTATTATAGATTCTGCCGGATTATCCAGTCTAAGTTGCAGAACTTTTGAAAATTCTTATCGCGCCTACTGGTTTCAATCACTTGTATGTAAAGAATCCTCAGTAGCTCTTATTTGCAGATGCTTTTGCTTTAATTCAAAATTTGTTTCAGTTTTAGATTTATTCGACTTCCAACAGGTGTCTGTCGTAGCTCTTTCAGAAACCTTACCAAGGTTCAGTCATATGCTTTTAATCATTTTCAACAGTCTTTAATCACAACAGTATTTAGTGGTAAATCTCCTTTTAGCTGTCTCGCACATATAACTCTAAATATACCTTAATTCTATATCGGGATTCTTCAGCAGATTTTAATTGTTGTTTCTTTAGGACTCCTCTACAAGTTTTGGGTTGTAGAACTTATCAGGCTCCTAAACTGTTTTCAGTTGCAGATGTTTTGAGAAGTCTCATTATGTTTTAATTGCGGGTCTAGTGCAGTCGTCTCATCCATAGATCCGTAGGGGTTCCCCAGCAGGTTGCGCTTATATTTTTGTATTTTAGTAGTAGAACTTTTCAGAATTCTGAACAGGAGCCAGCCGAACTTTTCTAATCCTGGACTAGTTTGAGTCGCAGATGATTTGAGAACTCTCATTTCGTTTCACTTGCGGATCGTGTAATGTACAAGTTTCAGCCACAGATCTGTACAGTTTCCTCAGCAGGTTTGAAGTTTAGCTTATGCTCTCAATGAGCTTCATTTGCAGATTTATTGGACTTCTCAACAGATTTCAATCGTAGATCTTATGAGAGTACTCAGCAGGTTTCAATCATAGGGTTTTAATACTCTGCAACAGCTTTCGGTCGTAGATCGCAAAATTCTAGTGGTAGATTTCCTTAGAAAATTTTAATTGTCGTTGTCCTTCATGTTTTGGTTGTAGATTTTTTCAGAATCCTGAACTCATTTCAGTTGCAGATGTTTTGAAAACTCTCTTTCGTTTGATTTGCGGATCGTATGCAGAGAATCCGAGCGACAAATCTGCAGAGATTCCTTAGCAGGTTTCGCTTATGCTTTTGATAGTCCATAGTATGTTTGAATTATAAATTTATTGGGCCTCTATGAGCTTCATTTGGCGATTTATTGGACTTTTTAATAGACTTAAATCATAGAATTTTTGAGGCTCCTCAAGTTTTGGTCATTTAATGCTATTTAACAGCTTTCAGTCATATATACAGTAGTCTCTAGTGGTAGAGCTCCTTAGAAATTTTAAATTGTAGGTTCTTTAGAACCTCTCTAGAAGTTTTGGTTGTAGAACTTTTCAGAATCCTGAACTGGTTTTAGTCGCAAATTTTTCGAGATCTCCCATTTCGTTTGACTTGCGGATAATATGATGCACGAGTTTCTGCCTGTAGATATCAGGTTTCGGTTGTGCTTTTGATGGTCCACAGTATGTTTATATGCTTTTGATGTTCCACAGTATGTTTGAATTATAAATTTGTTGGCTCTCAATGAGCAATGTTGGCAATCAACAGACTGCAATCATGGATTTTTTGAGGCTTCTCAGCAAAGATTTAATACTCTTCAACAGTTTTCAGTCATAGATGCAGTAGTCTTTGGAGATCTCCTCTACAAGTTTTTGTTGTAGAACTTTTCTGAACTGGGGCCAGTCGCACATCTTTTGAGAATTCCCAGGTACAGATCTGTAGCCAGTCATTAATGGCGTTCTTTTACAGATGTTTTTGATAATGCTCAGTAGGTTTCAATTATAAATTTGTGGACTCTCCAATTAAGATTTATTATACTTTCCAATAGGGTTCAAACGTTGATCTTTTATGACTTCTCCGCAGTTTTCATATAACCTTATCGTTGTTTAATGCTATGTCGGGAACGATCAGCAGGTTTTCATTTTAAGGGTTTGAGGACACATTTACGAGTTTTAGTCAATACATGACTGATGACGAATGGGTTTCAGTTGTTGAATTTTTCGACTTTCCACCAAGCTTCGATCGTAGATCTTTTGACACTCCGCAGGGCTTTAATATTTTTCAACAGTACTCAATCGCATTAGTTATCGATGTTCTCAATTGTTGGCGCACATCGAAATCTAAAGATGCATTAATTCTATGTCACGGTCACCCGACAGGTTTCATATGACTCCCCTATAAGTTTTGCTTTTAGAAGTTTTCCGAATCTTTTGACAATTCACATTAAGTTTGAATTGTTGATTATCTGATAAACTGGAGAATCCTCAGTATGCTTATTGAAAGATATGGATGCGGAGAAAAAGACAGGAAACAAAATATGCTTGGGATCAAAATTTAAATAAAATATACTTTGGAGCAAATATTTTATATTTACATACCGGAAAAAAAGTTGGAATATCTCTCTTATCAATGTAATTTTTTTCGGAGTTTTGGTGCCAATTATCTTTAGAAACGGGGAAATATTTAAATCGGCTACAGAAGTTGTTTTCCTACCTATAGGAAAAAAAGTTGTTTTCCTACCATCTCAATGACTTGCGGTCGCAGGTCCTCTCAGCCTCTTCGGTAGGTTTCAGCCATAGTCTTCAAAGACAGATCGCAGTAGTCTTGAGTGGTAGATGTCTTCGAAGTTCTCGGTTGCCCTTACTTAACCTTATTGTACTTTAATTCCATATGTGGATCCATAAGCCGATTTAAATTGTAAGTTATTCAGGACGCCTGTACAAGTTTTATTTATTTCTCAACTATAATCAGTCAGCAGATATTTTGAGTACTATCGCTAGGATGCAATTGCAGATCGTTTAATAATATTCAGATGTAAGAAATTGGAATTGTCAGCTTTGCTCGCTCATGGGATTTTTAGATAACTTAATTCTGTGTCGGTATCCCTCAGAAGATTTAAGTTGTAGGTTCTTCAAGACTCCTCTATAAGTATTGATTGATAGATCTTTTGATTGATACCAGCTTCTGTCGCTATTTAAAAGTAATCATTTAGTTACAAGTGCAGACCATTGGAGAATTGACAGTGACTTTTAACTGTATATTTACTCCACTTCTCAATGGAGTTCATTCTAGATCTTTCACAGCTCTTCAGTCCGATATTTAAGGACTTCTGAATATATTTTAATGTAAAATGTGGGATTATAGCTCTTAACTGCTGATATTTTCGAACTTCTGAATATATGTTACACCTATTTCTCTTAGTATTCTTTAACAGATTATAAGCGAAGATCTTTCAATTCTCATCAAGATTTTTTCAGCCTTTTCCAAATGAGCAATCTCGCAAATCTCAGTAGAGTTTTGCTTTTACTCACGAAGACTAAACATGACTTGTTGTTCGTCCTAGACTTTTTTGTTTAATTTGTTAAATTATTTTGCTTAAGATTTCTTTACGGAACTTTCGCCTTCCTCTTATCCTATAAATTTCTCTTCTAGCTAATTATTTTGAAATTCCTATAGCATACTTTTAGGCATGCCAAGTAAGAAATCTGAAAAATCTGTTTTAGCTAACTCTAAATATTTAGCATATTTTCAGGGATTCTCAAATAAATTACAGTATTATTATAGAGACGCATACCAGGCGCTTTCATTTGTCTGTCTGTCTGTTAATAAACCTTACGCTAATTTCTTTTCCAGAAGGAATGCAGAATGGAGACATTCTCAACGAAGTGAAACCTTAAGGATTTTAGCACATAAATGTAACAAATGCTGCTAATTTTCATTTGTTACTCAACTTTTGGTTGCGGAGAAGTTCCGCTAACCATTCCTCTCTGTTGCTACGGTTCAACCTGCTGTTTATATATCTGTGTTTTTTTGTTGTTCTCTCTTGTTTGCTACTTTGTTTAACGCAATTAATATGCAGGCCAGGTAATGTCTTAAACGAGTCGTGAAAATATTTGCTGGCTTTGTCGCTGTTGTTAAATCGAAAGAAATCCTTTGGGAGACCGCGCCAAGGAAAACACCAACACCGGCAGCAGCATGCACAGCAGCAGGGCAGCATCGTCATCCTCTGCTGAAGACTTGACGGAAACGGAAGTCTATGGCAAAATGTACGCATCAACCCGGAATGATATGATGCCAAAATGGAAAGTTAACGCCGTTACGGAAATAAGCTTTAATTTATGAATTATGCATACCAGAGAATGAGAAAAAATCAGAGAAAGAATGAAAGAAGGGCGTAAACAAAATGGTGGGAAAATGTTAAGGAATCTCCTGCGGAATGTTTAGTTGCCCTGACTTGTAACTAAGATGGTCCTTTCTCCCTGCCGGGCGGACAGACATTCCAACAACATTCAACATTATCAAAACGAAGCTATGCTCCATTCCAGAGTTGACTTTCTTATTGGCACGGCTCATGGTAATGTCGTCGACTCACAACGGCAACTGGAGTTGGAATTGAAATCCTTGGGAAAATCAGCAATTTTGCCATTTTAAATTCCTGTCATGTGAAGGGGTTTCCAGAACTACCGAAACTGCTTTGCAAAGTTTTCCCCTCTTCAGTCGTTCTAGATGGTCGGGGAGGGGGTTTTCCTTTTCCTTTGCTTTTCCTTGATGCTTTAGAATTTTTATGTTTTCGTTACATTACCTTTTCTGGCTTTATTCAATTAGCTAGGTTTTCGCTTCAATTTTCTCCCACTTTTCTTACCGGGCAAAATAATATTTTCTTTCTACATTCCAAGAAGAGAATAAAAAACACAAGCTCCCAGCCAGAAATTAACCAAAGTAGAGTAAAGCGAAGCAAAACAAAGCAGAAAAAAAGCACAATAAACATAACGGTATGAATATGATTATAATGAAAGAAAATTATATGCCATAAAGCAGGGCATCTCATCATGGGCCTCCGCGCGTACCTTTGTCGGAAGGAGGCCAAAGTAATTAATACCTAACTTTAGCGGAATCTAAAGGCTTTTTGTTTTGCGATAAGAGTTTTTAAACAGAGCTGCCCGGCCCACAAAGCGACCATTCACTCAGTTATTTATGTCATACCCTGATGGACGTCAGAGAAGGGGGAGAGGGGCAAGACTTAATTGATAAAGTTTCCAATACCTTCTTGTTGCTGTTTTTTTTTTTTGTTTTCAAAAGAAATTTAAAGCCTACTTTCAGGCTGTAAATATTCTAATAATTACTTAGCATATTTGTAGGGGAATTTTTTTGCTGTGTTAATTGAGAAAGGTATGAAATTAATCTAACAAAAATTGGGTGTGAGGGTAAACCCAACTCCCCCACCCCCAATTTTTTGGTACTCACAACATTGTTGTTTGAAATTATTTCTAAGTACTTAATTCTTGTGAAAAGTAACAGCCAAACTAGTTAAAGCCAAGTCAGGGAAGTGCAAATTCTTAGCATAAATTAAGGAAAGTTTAGCAAAAATAGCAAAGGCTCAATCTTAATAATATTTCAATAAGTAATTAAAATTGTTTAAAATTTTCTAGAACAGTAATTTTATAATTAGTTACACGGATATGAGTGGCAAACAACCTCTTGTCTTTGAAGAATACTTTTATAATAGATATATAGAATAGATATATCATTTCATAGCATACATTAAGGAAATATTTCTAATAACATCTGAAATCAGTAGATAATTTTAATTGTCTAAAATTTTTATTTAGAATAGTAAATCGTTATATATGTACATAGATATGTAGTGCGAAAAAAACTTCTTGACTTTAAAGAATTCTTTTAGAATGAACTCAGGTCTTTCAAGCTTTGGAATTAAGGAAACGTAGCACCCATTAAGGAAACTTAATCCATATGACTTATCTTGATGTCTTAGTAATGCACCAACATTTCGGGTGAAATACATAGGGCCATAGTATAGTTTCTTAAATTGTACAAAACACCTCCTCATATTAGATATTAAATAATCCTTAAAGATTGGAAATCATTAAAATTATGTCACAGACTTTATGATTACTTCTTGTGGATTTTTTAGTAGTATTGATGGGAGAAAGTGAGAAGAGATTAAACTGACATATTTACCACAAATCAAACTTAGGTTTAGGTTAAGGTGGCAGTCGTGTTTTTTTACAAGCTCACATAGACCAGTTTAGGTCCCTAGTGTTACCACCGGCTGAAATGCCCCTCATCGAAACCAACCTGTTTGATATACAAATTTATCGATAGTACCAATATCGGTACTAGAAAGATCTGTTAGGCTGCCTACAAAGGCCGACCCCAGTATGTCCAGTCGTCGTTTAGTCAGAGCGGGATGTCATTGCAGTCAACACACAATCTTTTGGCGTGTTCTCCGATCCGGCAGTGTCCCGTCAGAGCTGATACTAACGTAGACAATCTTTGCCTCTCTAGTGCGAGGAGATATTTTGATCTTCTCTGGTTATACCTTGGCCAGATTTGTCTACCTACCCTGCATGTGCCGATTTCTGTCCATCTTTTGTTGGACTGCCTGATTGCCTCTTGCCTAAGCCAAAGCTTGCACGTGGATAGTGGCGCACCAATATATGCAAATTCTTCGAGAATTTGTAATGTCGTTCCTTTCCTAGCAAGTCCATCGGCTTTGCAGTTCCCAGGGATATCCCTATGCTCAGGCAAATCAATCTTAATGTCATAAGACCACAAAATGACAATTTTTTTTTCTTCTTTCACAAAAAAATCTTCGTATGAATTTGGTCTTCATCCGCTGTTTCCGTTAAATATAGGACAAATATCATTAACTTATAAATTGAAGAAATGTTTAACTTAGCTTTTAAATCTTTAATTATTTGATTTATGATTAGAGGGAAATCAAAGAAACCTTGTTTACAAAAAAAGGACACCACTGCGTATGACTTATTTTAATTCGGAAATTCTATTATAAATACTTATACGCACCAGGGGGAATTCAAATTTATTAATTTTAAATAATGTAATAAAATGGAACTATTTTCTCTTATATTTCGGAAATGTAAAGTGGGGACTGGAAATCCTTAACATTATATCAAAGACTTTGTGATTATTTTCTGTGGATTTTTTATTAGCATTTTTGTAGCTATGGCGCAAAAATCTCTAGGTATTGAAAAATACTCTTAGAATTAACTGTTGTCTTTCAAGATATGTAAAGTCGTAGCATACAGTAAGGAATCTTTAGAGAAAAAACTCAAAGCTCAGCCTTAATACATTTTTAATAAATACACTTAATTGGCTGTAATGATTGTTAAGAACAGTATTTATATGAATTGTAAAGTGGGTAACTGATGCCTAGTTTTGGGTGAATAACTCTCTTGACTCCGTAGAATATTTTAATAATTAATTTGTGTCTCTCACAGAATTAAATATTGACATTCATGAATGAATCTTTAGAAAAACTGATTTTTTTCAATTTAAATAAAATTTCTATAAAATAAAAATTAAAATAAATTTAGTTGATTTGGTCTTCATCGGCTGTTTCCTTTAAATATAGATGAAATATCATTAACTTATACATTGAAGAAATTTTTAACTTAATTTTCTAATTTTTAAATCATTAATTATTTGATTTTTGATAGATTGAAATCAAAGAAACCTTGTTTTCCCAAGAAATACAAAAGGGAACACCGCTGCGTATGAATTATTTTAATTCGGAAATTCTATTATCAATACTTATACGCACCAGGGGGAAATTTAAATTTATTAATTTTAAATAATGTAATAAAATGGAACTATTTCTCTTATATTTCGGAATCATAGAGTGGGGATTGGAAATCCTTAACATGATATCAAAGACTGTGATTATTTCCTGTGGATTTTGTATTAGTATTTTTGTAGCTTTGCGCAACAATCTATAGTATTGAATAACTCAAAGCTCAGCCTTAATACATTTTTAATAAATAAACTTAATTGGCTGTAATGATTGTTAAGAATAGTATTTATATGAATTGTAAAGTGGGTAACTGATGCCTAGTTTTTGGTGAATAACTTTCTTGACTCCGTAGAATATTTTAAGAATTAATTTGTGTCACTCACAAAATTAAATATTGACATTCATTAAAGAATCTTTAGAAGAACTGATTTTTTTCAATTTAAATAAAATTTCAATAAATAACTTTATTTAGCTAAAATTTTTGGTTATAATAAAGGGTTTTCCAACAAGAGGTATTATTTTAGTGTTCAAAGAAAAATGCAATTTTTTTAGATAAATGATCGGATGTTTATTTCATAATAAAGGGGAAGGTATGTCGTTAATAATGAAAAACTACATCAGCCAAATGGCCACCACGACCACGCTTACAGAAGCATATCCTTTTCATGAAATTTTCCGTAACCAAATCGCAAAGTGGCTGCCCTATGTCCTCGATAGCCTCACGAATTCTATCTTTGAGGTCTTGAATCGACGCTGGGCTATTGGCGAAGACCTTATCTTTCACGTGGCCCCAAAGGAAGAAGTCGCAAGGTGTTAAATCACAAGATCTCGGTGGCCAATTATGATCACCTCTTCGAGAGATAACACGGACCGGAAACTTTTCCCGTAACAGAGCAATGGTTTCGTTGCTTCTGTGGCACGTAGCGCCGTCTTGTTGAAAGTAAACGTTGTCCAAATCAATACCATCCAACTCCGACCATAAAAAAATCATTAATCATCACTCGATAGCGCAATCCAGTCACCGTAACTCTTGATCCAACTTCATTTTCGAAAAAGTAAGGTCCAATGACCCCGCGGGATACACTTTTAGGCGAATATATGTTCAGAATATGTAGAATTGTTTTAAGATCAATTTTTCTACAACTATTTCAAGAAATTTAAAATTTTTCATTGCAATACTTCCTTTTATTTGGGCAATATCTTTGGAATTGTTTGTTAGATCTACTTTCTGTCCAGTTTTGGTTTTTCGAAATTTGATAAATAGTCTATTTATTAAAAGCACTCATAGTTTTCAGTTATAACTCATAATTGCTCGCCAATCATGGCCCTCCCTCTCCTTTGATTCTCTTCCCTAAATTCATGAAATTGTTAGGCATACATTTAGGTGGAAATATTACTTTGAGTTGAAAAACATACATTTAGGCGGAAATATGTTACTAGTTCTATTATTGGAATTGTTGGTTTCATAAATAATTTATTTCTTGAAAACATTCACAGTTTTCAGTTTAAACCCATTACTTTTCTCTTGCAAAGTCTCTAGAATTGTAGCTCTCTCTAGCACTTTTTTGCGTACGTTGTACATTGTGAATGAGGACTGAAATGTGGATACGTAAAGCATACATTTAGGCGGAAATATGTTACGAGTTGAAAAACTTCTGTTATTGCAAATTGCAATCAATATTGTTAGACAATTGCAGAAAATTTTGACTTTTTTTTACAATTATTTTCTTTAGATATCAAGAAATTTCAGATTTTTTCAATGTAATTTATAATATTATTTCGATAATTCTTTGGAATTGTCTTTCAAGTAAATGTTTAGGCGATTTTATTTTTAATTTCCAGAATTTCATAAATAGTTTATTGCTTAAAAATCGTTATAGTTTTCAGTTTTAACTCATTATTTTGCTCAAGCGAAATACATTGAATTATAGTAGCTCTCTAGCTCTCTTCCCAGCATTTTAATTACTCGTTCACTACGTGCTCCGTAAGCAAAACCCTACATTTGTGGATATCTAAAGCATACATTTAGGCGGAAATATGTTAAGAGTTGGTAAACTTCTGTTATTGCTAATTGCAATCAATATTTTTAGACAATTGCAGAAAATGTACACTAGTTTTAAGACTATTTTCTTTAAAATATCAAGAAATTCAGATTTTTCATTGCCAATTACGATATTTATTTTTATTTCAAAAATTTGTTTGGAAGTATATTTTCAGGCGAGTTTATTTTTAATTTCCCGAATTTCATAAATGACTTAGGCGACTTTATTTTTAATTTCCAGAATTTCATAAATAGTTTATTGCCTAAAAATCGTTATAGTTTTCAGTTTTAACTCATTATTTTGCTCAAGCGAAATACATTGAATTATAGTAGCTCTCTAGCTCTCTTCCCAGCATTTTAATTACTCATTCACTACGTACTCCGTAAGCAAAACCCCACATTTGTGGATATGTAAAGCATACATTTAGGCGGAAATATGTTAAGAGTTGGTAAACTTCTGTTATTGCTAATTGCAATCAATATTTTTAGACAATTGCAGAAAATGTACACTAGTTTTAAGACTATTTTCTTTAAAATATCAAGAAATTCAGATTTTTCATTGCCAATTACGAAACTAATTTTTATTTCAAAAATTTGTTTGGAAGTATATTTTCAGGCGAGTTTATTTTTAATTTCCCGAATTTCATAAATGATTTATTGCTTGAAAATCTTCATAGTTTTCAGTTTAAACGCATTATTTTGCTCAAGCAAAATACATAGAATTATAATAGCTCTCTTCCCAGCATTTCTTTTACAGTAATATAGGGTGATCTAAGTAGAGGTACTTTTTTCAATAGCCTTTTTTTGACAGATCACGTGTGAGTCGTGTCATGCTTTCATGTTATTTTTGTTAAGTATTGTTTGGCATTTCATCATGGAAAGACTTACGCCTGAACAACGTTTACAAATTATTCAGTTTTATTATTTTTATTTTTATTCAAAATAATCCTTCGCCAATTGCGCTAACTCCATTTTTGTTAAATCCAAAAAAAAACACTTTCCATTCGACCCACGACCTTGACACCAATATTTTAGCTCTCGTTAAGAGCTATCTTTTTGCCATTGACCGATTCCCAATCCGACGTACCGGAATCATCGGTCCATATTTCTTAAAAAATGATGCCGTTGAGAACGTAACCGTCAATGGCGACCGTGCCATGATAACCGACTATTTGATGCCTGAAATTGAAGCTCGTGATCTCGGCGACATTTGGTTTCAACAAGACGGCGCCACTTCCCACACTTCTCATCAATCAATGGATTTATTGAGAGAACACTTCGATGGGCAGATAATTTCACGTTTTGTGCCGGTCGATTGGCCACCAAGATCGTGTGATATCACAGACTTTTTCCTGTGGGGATATGTAAAGTCTAAAGTTTATGCGGACAAACCCGCTTCGATTCATCGAAAATTGGACTCAACGGATGGACCACCTGAGACGTAGCCGCGGCCAACAGTTGATAGGCATAATCTATAAAAAATAAATGCCAAAGAATGTTCTTTCAAATGATAATAAACATTCCCCATTCAATTCGAATTTTCTATGTTTTTTTTTCTTTAAAAAAGTAGGGAACCTCGAAATGGATCACCCTATATTTACACCTTACGCAAAAAACGTACATTTCTGGATATGTAAAGAATACTTTTAGGTGGAAATATGTTAAGAGTTGGAAAACTTCTATTATTGCAAATTTCAATCAATATTTTTAGACAGTTGCGGAAAATGTAGAACTATTTTTTTTAGATATTAAGAAATTTCAGATTTTTTCCATTGCAATTTACAATGCTTATTTTATTTTGAAAATTTCTTTGGAATTGTTTGTGAAGTCTACTTTCAGGCGATTTTTTTTAATTTCCCAAATTTCATAAATAGTTTATTGCTTAAAAATTTCCATAGTTTCAATTCATCATTTTGCTGAAGCAAAATTAACCTAATCATTATCCTTCGTCCACCTCCTTTCCCCTTCCCTAATTCTCTTCCTAGCACTTCAATTACTTATTCACTATTTACAGTTTGCGTAAAATATACAGTTGTGGATAAGTAAAGCATACTTTTAGGCGGAAATATGTTTGTGAGTAGGAAAACTACTTTTAGGATTAGTTTTTTAAAATTTTCTATTTCAATATATATTGCTTTACAACAAACATAGTTTTCAATTTCCACTAAGAAGTGATCGATTGATTTTCTCACTGCAAAGTATACAGTGAACTAAAATCTTGTTTATGTTGCCATCCATCCTCCCTCGTTTCCTTTTCGAAATCCCCTTGGCAGCATTTCACTTACTCATTTACTACTTAGTCCGAAAATCACAAATGTTGTTTAATATTTAAATCAAATATTATGTTTATAACATATCCTCGGGGCATATGGGCGAGTTAATAACTTAATGCTTAGTTTATTAAGCCTAAACGGGATTGTGTTTTGTGGCTATATTTATAGGCACCCTTCCACTCCCTCTCTTATATACATATACCTTAAAATTAGAGTTTACTATGTTCAGCACTTACGTTCTAATTTAATTAACAAATTTGTTTACATGTTTAAATTTTAGCAATTTAATTAATAAGCATACGAAAAGGGCATTTGGAAAATGAACAATTCCATTCATCGTTTATGAGTGCAATGCATTATATACAAACAAAATGTAAGCAGTTTGGAAGGAGTTAAATATAAATTATTAAACACCAAGTTTTTATGTGAATATGTTGTACATATGAATGTACAAGAATAGTAGTAAAATGCATAGGAAATTAAATTTAAAGAGACTATAATTTCATACACTATTTATGTATTTCCTTTAATATACATAAATATAATTCGCTGATGAAGATAAGCAAGTTTGTATAGACGAAGTGAAGGTTGTTAAGAAATGATTGCCTAATTTGAGGCTGAATTGTGGTTTCATGGATGTCGAGCAAACTTAAAGGCTTATCCAATCAATTTATTTTGGACATATAATAGTGCAACTAACAAACTAATTTAAATATAATTTGGAGTAAAGGTTAAGCAGACGTAAAATGAACCAATACTACTTATATACTAATCCTAAATGCAATTTGAATCTTTGACAAACAAAATCATGATAACACTCATCCAGTGAAGCTTATTAACGTATGACTGCCTAACTTCAGGCTGCACCGCGCCTTAGTGAGATAGAGCAAACTTATAGGTGTATATAAACAGCTATAAGTTCACAATAGACTAAGTGAATATCTTATAATTATGATTGCCTACATTTAGGCTGCATCATGTATTCATAACCTCGAGAATACTTAAAGGCGTGTATACGAATTTCTCATTGAGAAGGATAAAACTGGAAAGGATGATAAATAAAACTTACAGCCAGTGATGGTTGTTAACTTATGGTTGCCTAACTTTAGGCTGTACCGTGGCTTAGTGAGATACTTATAGGTGTATACAACAGCTATAAGTTCACAATGGACTATGTGAATTTCTTACAATTAAGATTGCCTACTTTCAGGCTGCATCATGGATTCATCATGGATTCATAACCTCGAGAATACAGGGTTGCCCATATTCGACGGACCCATGTTTTTTTAAAAAAAATCAAAGAAAAAAATAAACATTTGGCGGTTGGCAATCTTAATCATTTAATTTGTTCCAAGTAGATTTGTTTACATCAATTTTTGAATATGATATCTCTCAAATGGCCGCCTCTGGCGTTGATGGCGTATTGTGCCCTTTTTGCAGCATTTTCCATCGTTTTCGCCAACATTTCGGCCGGAATAGCGGCTATTTCTTCACGAATGTTGTCCTTGAGCTCTTCTACGGTCCTTGGCTTGTTAACGTAAACCTTTGACTTCAAATATTCCCACAAGAAGAAGTCAGGCGGCGTCAAATCGGGCGAACGCGGTGGCCAGTCCAAATCACCACTTTTCGACATCAAACGGCCCGGAAACAAATTCTTCAGAAAATCGATTGTTATGCGATTTGTGTGCGATGGAGCGCCGTCTTGTTGAAACCAGAACTGCCTCATACGCTTTCGACGAATAATTGGCATCACAAAATTGGTCATCATGTCGCGATAACGCTCCTGGTTGATGGTAACAGCATGGCCATTTTCGTTTTGGAAGAAAAACGGCCCAATGACCGTTTTCGCACTAACGCCGCACCAAACTGTGACTTTTTCGTCATGAAGAGGCAATTCTTGAATCTCCTGAGGATTTTCAGTGGCGTAAATACGGCAATTTTGCTTATTTACGGTCCCATTCAATGTGAAATGGGCTTCATCGGACATGATAATTTTGTTTTTTGAGTTTTCACAATTGACTTCTTCTGTTGAATGTAAATTTCAACTAATTCAGAGCGCTCGCGTGGCGTGTATTGTTCCATGGTAAAAATCTGCTTGGACTGACGCTTCAAACGCGGTATGTCATTAAGCGATCTGACATCTCTGTCAAAAGTTATGGCGTTGCCAGATGGGTCCGTCGAATATGGGCAACCCTGTACTTAAAGGCGTATATGACAATTTCCCATTGTGAAATTTAAAACTGGAAAGGATGTTAAAAAAAACTTAAAGGTTCTTGTCGATATTGGCTATTTCTCTGGTGACTTCAGTTAAGATTTTTTTTCGAAAAGATTTTTCAAAAAATATGCAGGAAAATGGAATATATTAAAAGAACTTAACCCTATTAGCCAGGTGCCTATCGTCAGTATTATTTACAACTTCATAATTAAAGCCAATATTTAAGGTGACTTCTCATATCACCCTCCTAAAAGTATGCAATATAAAAACATCTCCTAGCATTCAAAGTAACTGAAACGGATGTGTAGATCTCAAACATACATCTCCATTCAAACTCTAAGAAAGTACCTCAGGGCTATCAACCTCAATTCAAAGACATATCTAAAGTCACCTTTTCCGGATTAACCTTCCATTCAAAGGAGTCACATAACCTACGCCCTTCCAAGTCCTTTCACGTTCTTATGCCAACCTTTCATATATTATCCATATTTTTTCTCTGAAATTTATGTCTGCCATATCCATATGACATCTGTTTGATTTTCTTTCTTGGAAATATATGTACTTGCCATTGATAGTAACACATATTGTCTTTAGCCGTACTCGGGTCTTGTTTATTTATTTCTTGCATACGCTTCAGATAGAACAAAAAAAGGCTTAAATCTCACAGGTAAATTACCATCAATACCATCTAAAGGTATAGGATAGCAAAACCACTTCGGAGAATCCTGAATGGGGTGGAGTGAAAAAAAGAGATTTTTCGAAGAAGAGAGCAATAAAAGATTTTCGAAATAAAAAAATAATATAAAAAATTAATAACTATAAACAATAAATTGTGCAGAAACCTTATTTATATGGCCCACATTATGATGTAGCAATAACACCTATAAGTAGGCAACATATACTGCATTAACATAACGTATTTCATTAATATGCTCCACATTATGATGCATCAATAACACCTAAAAGTAGGCAAATAATTTTCAGGCAAAGAAATACGAAAAAGTTTTTGAAAAAAAAAAAAAAAAACGTATAACAATAGTGCAGAACCCCTATTAATATGCCTCACATTGTGATGCTGCAATAACACCTAAAAGTAGGCAATACATACTGGATTAACTTCATGTATGTATTTCATTTGAATGTATTATAAGGTTTATTCATTTAAAACGTATTATTATCCCCCTATAAAAAATAATTTAACAATGAATAACAGTATTAATAAATTGTGCAGAAACCCTATTAATATGCCCCACATTATGATGCAGCAGTAACACTAAAAAGTGTGCAATACATACTGGATTTACTTCACGTAATTTGAATGTATTTAATTTAAAAATTATTATTATCCCCCCAAAATATGCATTGAATTGTGATGAAGTCGCATTACCTGGATATAGGAAACACTTACTGTTTTAAAAGTTGATGAATTGGCAGTTGTTTTAGTTCTTGCAATTATAATAACGAAATAAAATATAATGTAAAAGATATAACAATATTGAGAAATAATGAACAAAAAAAATATATGCTCCACATTATGATGCATCGATAAGACCTAAAAGTAGTCAAATAATTTTCAGGCGAAGGAATACGAAAAAGTTTTTTGCGATAAAAAAATAATGTAAAAATAAATAACAATATTAATAAATTGTGCAGAACTCCTATTACTATGCCCCATATTATGATGGCGCAATAACACCTAAAAGTAGGCAACATATACTAGATTAACTTTACGTATTTCACTTGAATGTGTTGTAAAGTTTATTCATTTCAAAATTATTATTATACCCCTAAAATATGCATCAAATTGTAATGCAGTTACATACATAACATGGAAGTATGCAACTCTTACTGTTTTAAAATTGTATGAATTTACAGTTGCTTTTGTACTTCACGATACAATTATATTGGAAAGGTTAACAAAAAAATGTGGAATGTTCCATAAAACATTGATTCTCCTTAAATTTCGATGCAAAAACATTACTATGTTAATTTCAGTTTTAACTCAAAACATTGATTTAGCAAAATACATTGAATTGTAATAGGTCGATAGCTCTCTTCACAGGATTTCAATTACTGTATGCAAAAACCTACATTTCTGGATATGTAAAGAATACTTTTAGGTGGAAATATGTTATTGTAAATTTCAATCAATATTTTGCAGAAAATGTAGAAATATTTTCTTATACATATTAAGAAATTTCAGATTTTTCATTGCTATTTACAATGCTTATTTTTATTTTGATAATTTCATTGGAATAGCTGGTTAAGTTTTCTTCCGCGCGATTTTTTTCAATTTCCCGAATTTCATAAACAGTTTATTGCTTAAAAATTGTAATAGTTTTCAGTTGCAAATTATTATTTTGCTCAAGCAAAATAAACCTAATTATTTCCCTTCTCCCTCCCCACTACTTCTCCCTCCCCTAGTTAAATTCCCAGCATTTCAATAAGTCATACATTAGTTACAGTTTACGTAAAATATGCATTTATGGATATGTAAACCATACTTTTAGGCGGAAGTATGTTTGTGAGTAGGAAAACTACTTTTAGGGTTAATAAATTCATAAAACAATATTTTTTTACATTTCAAATTGCTAGGGATATTTATAATTTAGACAACTGCTTTGGAATTGTTTATTAAGCCTACTTTTAGGCGAAAGTTTTCTATATATATAATGCGTAAAAACATACTTATTTTTCAGTTTCCACTGTGAATTGATTGATTGCCTACTTTTAGGCGAAAGTTTTCTATATATATAATGTTTAAAAACCTACTTATTTTTCAGTTTCCACTGTGAATTGATTGATTGATTTTCTTATGCAACATATATAGTGAACTAACATCTTGTTTACCTTGCCATTCATTCTCCCTCTTCTCCCTTTTAAATCCCATTGGCAGCATTTTAATTACTCATTTACTACTTAGTCCGAAAATCAAAAATGTTGTTTAATATTTAAATCAAATATTATGTTTAGAACATATCCTCGGGAGTGAAGTGTTCCATAAAAACATTGATTTTCCTTAAATTTCGAAGCAAAAACATTGCCTGGAAGTAGGCAACACTTACTATGTTAATTTTTTTCTCTGAAGAGTTTACTCGTGTTTTCGGATTTTAATTTAATTTAATAATTTAGTTAATTTAGCATATGGCAAGATTATTGAGTTCAAAACTCTAACTATAATAATTTACTATGTAAAAAACATCGATTTCCCTTAAAGTATGCACCAAATCTAGAATACCTGGAAGTAGGCAACACTTGCTGTGTTTATTTTCTGGGAAATGATGTCATTGTTTACAAATATATCAATTTTAAAAAATTTAAAATAAAAAACTTTAAATCACATGTCGGGGAATTTATTTATTAATTTAATAAAAAAACTGATTAAATGAAAACATCGCTTCCCTCTGTAACATATGCATGACATTTCGATGTAGCAAATTGCCTGGAATTAGGCAACACTTAGTGGGAACGTGCAATTTTTATTTTTCTATGAATTTATCTCACATTTTGATGCATCAACAAAAGTTTAATACGAGTATGCCCCATATTATGACGCACCAATAACACCTAAAAGTATGCAACTTGTACTGAATTAACTTTTCGAATTTCATTTGAATGTATTATAAGGTTTAGCCATTTAAAAAACCTGATGCAGTCACATTACCTGGAAATAGGCAACACTAACTATTTTGAATGTTTAAGAATTGACAGTTGTTTTAGTACTTCACAATACAATTATAATTTCGAAATCAAAAATGTAAAAATGCTATTAATATGCTTCTCAATATGATGCATCAATAACACCTAAAAGTAGGCAAATAATTTTGAAATAAAAAATGTGAAAAAGTATAACAATATAACAATTTTTATAAATTGTGCAAAAAAACTTTTAATACGAGTATGTCCCATATAATGATGCAGCAATAACACCTAAAAGTAGGCAACATATACCGGATTAACTTTACGTATTTCATTTGAATGTATATAAAGTTTATTCCTTTAAAAAATATTATTATCCCCTTAAAATATGCATTAAATTGTAATGCTGTCACGTTACCTGGAAGTAGGCAATACTAACTATTTTAAAAGTTTGAGAATTTAAAGTTGTTTTTGTACTTTACGATACAATTATATAAAAAAAGAATTATTGAGAAAAAGCGAAGTGTTCCATAACAAAATAGATTTTCCTTAAATTTCGATACAAACACATTGCCTGGAAGTAGGCAATACTTGCTATGTTTATTTTTTTCTTTGAAGGGTTTACTCGTGTTTTCGGATTTTAATGAATGCCTGGAAGTAGACAACACTTACCGTTTTCATTTTGTATGAAGTGATGACCACAAAATTTAACGAAAATGAAATATCTGGTAATTTTTTATTAATTTAATTAAATAACTGAATTAATGACAACACTGATTAATTTAAAACCACGTCTTACCCCTTCAAATGTGCATCACGTTTCGATTTCGATGAAAGTGCGACTTTTGTTTTTCTACTGTAATATACAGGGTTTTCCAATAAGAGTGATATGTTTTCTTTGAAAAAAAACACACTTATTGCTAAGAAAATTCAAAAGTTTTTTATTTAATGTGAAGTACAATCGATACAATTAAGTTCTAAATAAAACGTCATTCAAATGGCCTCCACGTCTTCTTCTGCAGGAACGAATTCGATGAACTCAATTTTCGAGCACTTTTTCCACTAAATCAAGTCGTATGTCATGAATGGCACGTTATATGCTGATACTGTTAAGCTAGTCTAAAGAGAGTCTGGTTTTTTTCGAAAGACCAATAACATCAAATAACCCCACAAGAAATAGTCTAATGGTGTTAAATCACAATTTCTTGAAATAATCGAATCTCCAAACTTTTCTCGCAACAATTCAATTGTTTCATTTCTTAAGTATTGCCTGGAAGTATGCAACACTTTCCAAAGTATTGCCTGCATGTATGCAAGTTTTGCCTGGAAGTAGGCAATACCTACTATGTTAAAATTTGGCGAACTGTCGACTTAGGTTTTATTAACTTAACGGCCAATTCCACAATCTCCGGTTATCCTACAGTTAAAGCTAACAGTTATAGCTGTCAAATTGTATGAAATATTTATTTTGTAACTGTGAGTTAGCTCTAACCGGAGTTTGTGAAATTGGGGTTAAGATACGTTTATTTTAGAATAGATAGTGTTCAGTAAACTCTATATTTGTATAACTTAATTCATAACAACCATGATACCCCTTAATTAATGCACCTAATTAAAAAGCAGCAAGAATGCCTGAAAATATGTCAATCTTTTATTGTTAATTTTCTTTTATTTTTTGATTTGAAATGATCCATTCAAATAAAGAGATTTTCATCCAAACTTATTATCTTCCACCTCACCCTAAGGTCTACCTGTTCATATGTTTGTACATACTACATCCCTTTAACTTTTCCTCATAAATCTTGTGTATGCTGCCTTCTGTTGTATTGTGAGTTTTTATGATTCTATCGTTGTTTGTGTGCATAAAAACTAATATTATTGTAATTTTTTTTGTTTCTGCATATAAATGTGAATATGCAAAAAATATAAAAAGGAGGCAAGGACTGACTGTCAGAATATTCTGCCATTCACACTGATGTGTAGCTGCCGCCTCCAGTTACAGGTTCTGTCGAATGTTCGTTGTTTGCATATCTCTCGCCTTTGTCGCGCGCCATTGTCGAAAGATAGACAATTTGTTGTTAAGCCTTGAACCAAAACCGTTTTTCCTGTTTTTCATTTTCCAAAGTTGCAAAGTTTCTCAACACCACCTCCAGTCATAGTCATCAGAAAGGGGTGAGGCGAAGGCGTTAGCTATGGAACGAAGGACGGTTTATTTGTAATCCTAAAGTTTTTGCTTCAAGTCTTGAGGATTTTTCATATGTTTTGTATTTTGAGTTTTTTTTCTTAGATTTCCTGTTGCAGGAGCAAGGAAGGCGGTTTCTTATGAAAATATCTTCCTCCCAGACAGTTGTTCACACCTTTCCCCCCATTGGGTTCCTCCCACATGTCTTTGCAGACATCTTTACCTGTTTGTCTTGGCTTTATTATGTGGCGAAAATTGTCTTTTAACTCTTTTTCTCTATTTTGTGTTCCTAAAGGTGTTGTCGCCTTCCTCATTGTTGGCGCCTTTGTCCTTGCCTTTCATAGAAATATTGTTTGTAATATTGTAATTTAAAAGCAAAATGAATGTTACCTTTTCATAGCGCTATAGCTATAGTATATGATGGGATTTCTACATGATTTTTACCAAAGAACTTCTGTCAAAAATGAGTTTGGCAGCACGGTGTTATTGGCCTAAAAATAGGCAACAGTTTTTTGATGGATATGCTTCAAACCAATTCGTTTCTTGAAAGCTGCACCTTTTCAAATGAGAAAATACTTTAGCAAGTTTGCTTAAATGTTAAAATAAGAAATGTGAATTCTCTCAGACAATTAGTAGTGCAAAGTCAATAAAGGTGTCTGGCAGAGAAATGCAACTTTAAAATCTGACAGCCTAAATAAATATTTGCCCAAGAAAGCTTCACTCTGCCGTGGGAATGTTTTCAAAAAGGCAAGGAGCAGTGCTCGTTTGTCATTGGTTTAAGTTTTACAAGGATTGACGAAATGGCGAACAGAACTAAGGATTTCCTTGGAACAAGGCAAACAACTAAATAAAAACTGGATTTCAAAGAAGTTTATATGAGTAAAAATCATTGCATATACGAGTATGGTAGGATTGTAGGCTCAGCTTAATATTTAATGATTTTGTACTTACTCTGGGTTAAAGTTATAAATCATATAGTTTTTTTCCTTTTTTAATTTATTTACCGGGTACCCTAGGCTCGTGACTTAATTTCCATACTTTTTTGTGCTAGCATTCTTTCCGGCTGAAATTATGAAATTTTTCTAAAGTATACTTTCAGGCTAAACTTTATCATAAATTTAGCAATTTAAACACCTTTTGCGCCTCTGTTTTGCCGCAACAAAATATTTTGCTATTTGCCAATTTTTAATTTATTTTTCAGGTACCCTAGGCTCGTGACTTTATTTCCATACTTTTTTTGGCTAGCATACCTTCCGGCTGAAATTATGAAATTTTTGTTAAGTATACTGTCGGGCTAAACTTTATCATAAATTTTGCAATTTAAACACCTTTCGTGCCTCTGTTTTGCCGCAACAAAATATTTTGCTATTTCCCAATCCTTGTACTCTAAGATCACGTTTCACCACAATTGCGTTTTGCAGAAAATTGGCTTTTTGCTCTTTAAACACGAAGAAAAAGCGCAAAAAAAACAATTTTCTCTTAACGATAATGCCATTACACAGTTTTCCATTTTGTAGTAAATGGGAAAATGTTGTTGTTTTTTATTTTTCCCCAGTTAAAGGTTAAGGCTAAATGTATAACAGTACAATTTGGGGGGAGGAGGTAGAAATGGCCACTGCAAGAAGCAGGTAATCGAAGCGGGATTGAGGTTAGGGGAGCAGAAGTGGGGGCGGGGAGCATAAAGTGGATGAACGAGACGAAATGAAATGAAAGAGAAACCCTTTTTTACAAATTCGTTTATAAATTATTTATAACGAAAATTACCAAAGGGTATTGATATTTACTCTTTACCGTTTCAGTTACTTATACACGTCTTTGGTTTCATTTCCTTTTTTGCTGGCTCCCTGCCTCCCGGCCTCACTCGGCCATTCCTTGTGTATTCTGGCCAAGAAATAAATGATTTCATTCTATGTTCCGGGAAAATATGGTGGAAAAAACAAGAGTTAACAAGAAATAAGCTAAATAAACTGTTTTAAGCAATTTTCGTTCAGTTTTTTACTCGACTGGTTTTTTTTTGCTTTTGCAGAAAAATCGAGCAAAACTGAGGGGCTTCAAAAAAGGAAAAAAAGTTAATAACAATTGCGTCAGGGGAATTGCAAAGGGAGTACTAGGATCAAAAAGGAAGGCAGTTAATGTTTTTATATTCTCAGTTAGCTCTGCGAAGGGATGTGATGAAGTGTATCCATTCAGTTTGTCATGAAGTTTGTAACATTTATATGCACTGTGATGCTTGTGAAATATAATACGGATATGTTCAATAAACCGGGTTGGCCTTCATTAAAAAAAAAGTTTGCGGATGCGAGGCGCAATATGAAAGCTTAACTCGAGACAATTGCAAAAACATTTTTCATTTTTTTCCGAGCGCGCGGATTCGTCCCAAAATAGATTTTTTATAAATTATTTTTACCTCATAGATGTCGCTGATGTACAATTTAATTTTCTAATGAAGACGTCCCTTACTGCAGTTTCTACCTCTAAAATTTAAAAACATTATTCTACTGCATTATTACTGCAGTTTGTACCTCTAAAATTTAAAAAAATTATTCTATAGGATTAAAGCTATTATTTATTCCAATTCATAACCAAGCCATACGGCCATATATGCTTAAAAATACTACGAAATTCTTACATAAATAAATTAAATTACTTAAAAGTAAAAAGAAAAAGGAATTAAAAAACTACTCAAACAAACTCAAGTTTTATTCCGAAACAAAAAAGTTTCGTATGACAATACGTATTAAATATTGCTGTATCTACATATATGTACCGTGTTTACAGCTATAATAAAAATACGTTACAAAATACTGATACAAAAATTCTCTGCTATCTGTTTTCGTAAGTTCATAAAAGATTCTTCTTAGTCCTTCTTAGTTTTAAGCAAAACTCTAAGATTGTTTCATAAATATAAAGATTAAATAATAAATAAATATAAAGATTTCTTAGATTTTATAAACACATTTTTTCAGTGTACCTACAAAATAGACCCATTGTGATTGAATCCCCATATTATCTGATGGCGGTCTCCAGGGTAAAAGATATTTTCCAGTCAATTCCACCTCTTCCCTATTTCAGAGTTTTTTTTTGCCAAAAATTGCCTCAAACTTTTCCTTTTTCTTCTAACAATGAATTAAAATGCCTGAGGTAGGATGTCAGTCTTGCGTATGCGTATTCTGTCAAGGGTTAACAAAAAACGGGTTATGACACTGGGGAAATTATATGTATGATTAAAATGAAAATACAAAAAAAGAGAAACTGGATTAAAGGGGGAGAGGGCTTTTCGAAAGCGACGATGAGTGACATGCTGATGAACAGAAAGTGGTAATTCATCACCGGCTGAAATTCGGGGGAAAGGAATTCAAAGTCATATTCACGTAAAGGTTTTGATGTGGAGAAATTTGAAATAAAATCAAGTTTCATTTGAATTTTTTGTACCAAAAATTTATAGAATTAAACTATTTGGATTTTAAAAGAGATTCACCCCCCCCCCCCCCCTCGAATATTAATTTATATTCATTTAAATTTTTTATTGTAATAATTCCTTAAGTAGACTTTAAAAATGCGCATTAACCATTTTGCCTACTTTCCCGATGAAATGATATATATTTTTAAAAGGTCACTTTTAGGTTGGTCGGATTTTCCTTGCATACTTTTAGGGCGAAGTTATGGAAAACTTATAAAGGTTAACTTTAAAACTGAAAGGATTTCATAAAGTAACACATGCTTAATATTTATTTTTTAAAGTAGTAATTCCTTCCTAATTCAAAGCCTACTTTCAGGCAAGAGTTATAGATTTACCTAGTTTAACAGAATTTCCTTGAATCAAATTTTTAAGTTTAAACAGTGGGAAGTAAAGATTTAATGCACAGAAATCTGATAAAATAAATTATTTGATGATAAAGCAAATTCTCCTTCTTCCTGATGCATAGCCTACTTCCAGGCAAGAGTTCTAGAAAATTCGCAAACTATAAGTTATGAGCTATTAAATTTAAGTATATATACTTACGGGAAATACCAGTGAGTACTGCAAAGACATTACACTGCACAACATTTCAAGTATTTTTTTTTTTTTTTGTTCATATTCATTTTTTTATTTTAATCAAAAATTTGTACAATTTGTTTGGTAATATACAGTGTTACAAAGAGTTCAAGGATCTTTCCTTTTTCTGCTTAGAAATTAGATTTGATTTAACGACATTTATATTTCAGTATATGTATAATATTTATCATTGGAGGCAAAAAATTTCAAAAAACCTTTTTGATTATTTTAGGTTTTTAGATAAAACTTAGAGACTACTTATCCTACTTAAGTGGAAGCCAGCTCCACTAAATGGCTAAACCCGGAATAGGAACATGTGTTATTAAACTTAAGAGTGCGCTTGTTAATTTGGTTAATGACCATGTCTACACCGGCTAGCTGGTGCAATCTTCTGGTGGAATAAAACCAGGGGAGGTTATGAATTAATTTGAGCAGTTTATTTTGTAAGACCTGCAGTTTTCCCAAATGGCATTTAGCGCTTGTAGCCCAAACTGGTGCTGCATAAAACATAACAGCATGGAATATTGATTTTAGTATTAATTTCTTATTGTTTAAATTGAGACTAGAATTCCTGTTAATGAAGGGGTATAGAGATCTTATCAGTATATTTGATTTATTAACGATATAAGGAATGTGATCCTTGAATTTCATTTTTGGATCTAAAATTACTCCCAGATATTTAACTTTATTTTCCCAATCAATTTGACTGTTGTTGATAGTGATATTACTCTGCGGTAGGAAACATGCCTTTCTTTTCCTGGTGAAATAGATAGCCTGACTTTTGTCGCAATTAATCATGATTTTCCACCTCACGAAGTAGCTTAGTAAATTATCCAGGGCAGACTGTAGATTACAAATTATTTCTTCAGATAAAATTCCAGAACATAAGACCGCAGTGTCATCAGCAAATATAGACATTGTGCAGTGTTCCAGTTGCGGGACATCTGCCGTATATATGTTGTACAGCACTGGAGACAGACAAGAGCCTTGAGGGCAACCAGCAGGGATGTTAAATATATCTGAACTTTTTGAACCGATGTGAACCCTGAAAGTCCTAGCGGTTAAAAAACTTTGGATTATTCTTACTAATTCCGTCGGAAAGTTAAACTGTATTAATTTATAAACTAGACCATCATGCCAAACTGAATCAAAAGCAGCCTTTATATCCAGTAGAACCATGCCTGTAGATTTCTGCTGGTTAAAGTTTGATTCGACTAAATTCCTTATTCTAATTAGCGGATGTACAGTATTGTGTTCTCGACGGAAGCCAAATTGTTGAGGAGGTAGTATGTTATTTGTGTCGATGAAATTTGTAATTTTGTCTCTAATTATTTTCTCTAAAACCTTACTGATGGATGAAAGCAAACTTATGGGACGGTAAGAAGATGGAGCATCTGGCGGCTTGTTAGGATTCCTGATAGGAATAACCTTAGATTCCTTGAATTCGTTGGGAAAATATCCCAATTTAAGGCATGAATTAGCGAATAATGTCAAAAATTTGATACCCCTGTGAGGCAAAGCTTTGAGGCATTGGTTATTAATTCCATCAATACCTGGGGACTTTTTCGATTTAAGTCTCTTGATTATGGCAGAAACCGTTGATGTCGTGATTGAAATTTCATTAGCAGAAACTGTGTTTACAGAATTGAATGAATTGATGGTGTCCGTTACTAAATCATTTGTGGAAGAGTCGCCAAGATCTGAAGAAAGGGAATGATTATTAGAAAAAGTTTGTGCTAAAACCTCACATTTTTCTCGAATTGTTGTAAAGCGAGAGTTATTGTTCTTCAATATAGGAATGTTTGATGACTTCTTCCTTAAAATTTTTGTTAGGTTCCAAAAAGGGGAAGAGCCTTTATCTAATGATAGTAATAAACGATTCCATGATTCATTCCTAAATATAACCATTTCCTCTTTAATAATAACGTTCAACCTTTTAACTTCGTAGTAATCAATGATATGTCTGTATCTCTGCCAATTGCGACGATGCCGATTTCGTGTACGAATTAAAATTTTAATACGGTTTGGCAAGGGTTTCCTTGTACTACTCTTAACTTTCATCGGAACACTATGAGCAATTGCTCGGTTTTGGGTATTTATTAAATGGGTTAATTTCATATCAATATCATCGGTGCTAGAAAGTTCTTCCGGGGGAAGATGAAGATGTCTGCGTATATATCTCGAGAATGCCGACCAGTTTGCGTTCTTAAAGTCATAATATTGTAGATCAACAGTATTGCATTGACTACTAATAATAATTTTCACCGGAAGATGGTCCGAGCTTAGGTCATTAACGACTTCGGCGGGGGACAGATTATTAAAGATATTAGTGAGAAATATATCGAGCGTTGAGCTTTGCCTATTCAAACTTGAAGGAATGTAAGTGCTTTCGCATGGGTGTATAATATCAATGTTGTAAGAGTTATGTTTCTCGTATAAAATGTTGCCCCAACAGTTAGCTCTGTAACATCCCCATGATTGATGGCGACAATTAAAGTCACCGCCAAGTACGTATCTGTCACTTCTGGTCATCTTGTGTAAGTCAGACGCAAATAAATTCTTTCGGTTCGCAGCTTTTCCACCAGGAAAATAACAGCCATATACATTTCTAGGACCAATGGTAGTATAAATTCTAACCCCTACGTTTTCAATCAGGTGAGTATTAATATTTTCAAGAAGTGAATGGGAAATATTTTTCTTTATAATTATGGCCACACCTCCGCCCCTTTGTTCTTCTCTATCGTTCCTATAAATAAAATACGCTTGGTGTTTAAGTGATATTGTGGGTTTTAACCATGTCTCAGAAACTAAGCAGACATGAATATTATGATTAATAAGAAAGTTAAATAACTCAATATGTTTGTTCCTAATGCCACGTGCATTCCAAGTAATTATGTTAATGTCATTAATCATTATGTTAAGAATTTACATGCGAGGTTAGTAATAACTTCAAATTGTTCGAACTTGCTTCTGCAATTTCTGAGATTAGTAATTAATTCTAGGGTTAGAGATTTCAGTTCCTGGATGGAAAATAATTCTCCGGGATTGATGTTGTTTCTGTTATTCAGTCCAGTGTTGTTGTTGAGGAAACTGTTATAGTTACTTGGATTTTGCCAGGCACTTGCCACCCGTTGACTGCTATGTTGAAGCAAATTGGGAAAGTTGTTGCTGTTGACGGCATTAATATTGTCGTTATTTGGATGGACTCGATGTCTCCTTGTCGAATGATTTTTTTCTTTTATTTCCAAAAATTTTTGTCTGCATGGACATCCATCGAAGGATGATTTATGAGGTCCGTCGCAATTTGCGCACTTGATCTGGGACTCCTTACACTCTGACGTTTTATGTTGGCCGGCACAGTTTGCGCAAAACGTCTTGACCTTACAATGGCTAGATCCGTGGCCAAACATTTGACAGTTGTAACACTGTGTAACTTGGTTTTTTTTATTCGTCTGGAATTCCCATTTGACCTTAACGTAATCAATGACGGAATGTTTTTGTCTTAACTCTTTCATTGTGATAGTTTTTCGTTGAAAGTAAACAACATATATAAAAAACTCCGCATACGTAGTCTTTTTGTGTACAAACTTCACATCTAGACAATGAAGTCCCATGTCCATTAGTTTCTTTTTGATCTTCATTGGATCATGTTTTTCAAGGCCGAGAAGCAAAGCTTTATAGGGCTTTTCTGCCTTAGTTGCATACGTAAAGTGCTCATATTTGTTTGCGAGAGCATTGCACATCAAATCGTAGTCTTGTTTGGAGTAGCAAAAGAACTTTATTCCTATTGAAATCTTTCTGATAGCAAAGTTTTTGATCTCTACAGCTTTGCAAATAGCATGAACTTCTTCAATCTTGCATTTCAAGATTGTAATCGGTGGAATATGTATTTTCACTGGAGCATTTGGTAGATCTTCAATATCATCTACATCAACAGTTTGTAATGGGGAATAATAATTACTCGAATTTGCTGTATTTGATACAGAATTGTTTGTTTTTGGTTTTTTCCCCTTCATAGCCACGCCATGTGCGTTAGCATCGTCGTTAACATAAACCCGTTTTATTTTGTTTTATTTTGTTTTGTTTTGTTCTTGATTTCGTTTTGTTCTTATTACAACAACAATACTTTTTAACAATATCAACGAGAGCGAACTCAAATACGTCTGATGACAACAAGAGTAAATCGATGACTGATTTTTCAAGTATTTGTATGCATTGGTATTAAAGTTATAAGCTGTTAATTTTTTATACAAAATGATCCCATTTCGGATCCCAAAATGGGCCTGGATTCGGATAGGAAGTATAGAAGTTATTAGAGAATCAATATTTCACGTCATGTTAATCCTTTGTGGGGGAGGCGTAGACCAATATGGCCAAACTTCAAAGCCTGACATACCAAATTATTACCACATACCCAATTTTTAGTCAATTGGTTGCTTCTTTCGAGAGTTACCTTGTCCACCAGCCTGATTTCCGTGAAACATTCTTAGGATTAAATTATATCTTTGCCTGCTTTCTGGACATAATAACGAAATTTTCCAGAAGCTCTGACATATGCTACAATTAGATTTTCATAAAAGTTATAACAATATTTCCTTACATATTTTGTGGCTAAAGAGACTGATTATTTAAAAAGCCTTATCTTGAACTGAACAATTTTCATTAATAAAGTCCAGCTAAAATCCATCATATGTAAAGCAATTACAGTTTTCATAAAATATCTATCATATCATATCTATGCATACTATTAAGACGAAATTACAAAATTGTTGGAATATAAATGTCTCACCCAATTACACTTGTTCAGACGGAAATTGAGGCATTTTTATTTCATACTCCCTAATAATATAAAATCTCGTATGATCTTTCCTTCGGCTTTTCAACGGTCTGGAAAATAAATTTTTAAGCAATTCTTAAAATATTCAACATACCGAATATTTCTAAAGCCTACTTTTTGACTGAAAATATTCATAAGTTAAGACATAGACTAATAATATATTTTAAGGCAGAAGCATTACTTTCAAAATCCCGGGTTTTTTCTTTGCCTACTTTCGGGAAATAATTAAAATTTTTTACAAAGCCCTGTCATAGGCTAAAATTCGCTTATTACCCCCAGTTTTTGTAAAACGTTTTCGTTCGTCTACGACGAATCAACCAAAATCAGTCAATTGATACGCGAAATATATAAGCCACAGGAGTCTATAATTCGTCATGTTCTATAGGAAATCTGGGAAATAGTTCGTTCCGAAAATATTTCATGCCTGTGTTTTATAGATTTCGAGTTATAGTTAAATGAAATTTGACGTTTCGTCGTAAATGGACGAAAACATTTTACAAAAACAGGAGGTTTGTCATTTAAATCATATGTTCATAGAATATCTAACCCCACTTCCTTGCATACTTTTAGGCTAAAATTTCGGATTATATTTAAAACATTCTTTTAAACTGTAAAACTTTCGTAAATGAAGAAACAGACTCATACAAAGTTTTAGGGTGAAGCTACAAACTATTTTCTTTGTCAAAGCGATCTTTTTAAATTTCATTAAGTCTAATGACTTAAAATTTTGTATTACCCCTTTTTCGTATAAAATCATAGAATTTTTCTAAAGCACAGAAAAAATCCGGGTTTCATAAAATATGCGACCGTTTTCTTTGCATAATTTTAAATCAAAGTTACAGAAAGTTTTGAAAGTTCACCTTTGAAATATGAAGGTCCCTTCCGATTAGACTGAAATGTTTAGATTCCTATTAATAGGTCCAATGTGTATAATAAACAGCTAATATGTTCTTACATACTTTTAGGATAAACTTACGGAATATTTCCAAAGCCTACTCATTGATTGAAAATATGTACTCATAAGTGAAGACATAGACAAATAATATATTTTAAGATGAAAGTATTACTTTCAAAACCTCCATAATTAAAACTTTTTACAAAACCCTGTTTTAGGCTAAAACCCTTATTTGCATACTTTTAGGATAATATTAGGGATTACATATAAAATCCTCCCTGCATAGTTTTAGGATGAAACTATAAGAGTGATATGATTTCTTTGAAAAAAAAACACACTTATTGTTAAGGAAATTCAAAAGTTTTTTTATTTAATGTGAAGTACAATCGATACAATTAAGTTCTAAATAAAACGTCATTCAAATGGCCTCCACGACTTCTTCTGCAGGAACGAATTTGATGAAACCAATTTTCGAGCACTTTTTCCACTAAATCAAGTCGTATGTCATGGATGGCACGTTCAATATTGACTTCTTAAGCTTGAAGAGAGTCTGGTTTATTTCGAAAGTCAAATGACTTCAAATAACTCCACATGAAATGTGTTAAATAACAACTTCTTGGAGCCCATTTAATATCACAATTTCTTGAAATATCGAATCTCCAAACTTTTCTCGCAACAATTCAATTGTTTCATTTGCTGTGTGGCACGTAACCAAAATCGGTCAATGGCACAAAGATAGCTGTTAACGGGAGCAAAAATATTGCTCATGGGTGTCAAGGTCGTAGGGCGATTGGAAAGTGTTTTTTTTTTTGGATTTAAAAAAAAATTGACAGCATCATTTTCAAATGTGAACGGAAAGTGTATTTTTGCCCTAGTTCCTTAACGGTACCTCGGATCGGGCATAGGCCAATGACAAAAAGATAGCTCTTAACGAGAGCTTAAATATTGCTCATGGGTGTCAAGGTCGTAGATCGACTGAAAAGTGTTTTTTTGGATTTAAAAAAAATGGACTTAGCGCACGAAAAGTTGCAATTGGAGAACGATTATTTTGATAATAAAACTGAATAATTTGTAAACGTTGTTCTTGCGTATATCTCTCCATGATGAAATTGTAAACACTACTGAATACAATGAAAAACAAACGACAGATCATGACATATTAAAAATGGCCGAAACGTCACTTCAAAATCATATCATCCCTATTGGAAGACTGAAAATATGTACCACAAATTTAAATATTTGCATTTTCTCGTAGTATAGTTTCAGGATAAAAATTGTTATATTTTTATAAATTTAATGTTATTACTTTTTTATAACAAAAATATGTTTACAATGCTCTCAGATTAACAAAGATTTCTGATGCAGGCCTCTTCATTTTGTATATATATACATATGTGTATTCCCCTATAATTATGAGATTAATAACGCTTAGTTTGTTTAAACCCATAATTGTATTTGCTGGCAGCTTTTACTCTAAGTGGCTTTAAATATTACCTTTTGATATATTCCATTTTATTAATTCCAAATAACCACAGTTTTTCATCTAGCATTTTTTTCTTCTCTTCTTATTTTATATGGCATTAATAAAGCCGTAATAAAAGTCCGCAAAAGCATATTTAATAAAAAGAAAAGTTAACAATAAAATTTCAAACAGAATGTATATATTTTACATATATTTTTTTCATATGAAAATTAACAGAAACCCGCAAGACAATATGGTTTAAATGTGAATACAAAAAAAAAATAAAACAATGTAAGCCAGAAACAGGCGACCAAAAATATGCCATAGAAAAATAAGCGGAAAACTCTTGCCCATACGGTTGTCTGTTCGTCCATCCGTCCATCCGTTTGTCCATTCTCTCACAGTAAGGATACGTTTTAAAATACAGGCAGGCAAAAAAAGTGTTTAAGGATGAAGCGAGAGAAAAAACGCGGAACATTACACATAATAAAACCATGGAAAAACCCGTATATTACCACAATCAAACTTAAGTTTTCAAAAGGATGACGAAGAGCTGCAAAAATAGATAATAATTCTCATAATAATGATGACAATGTTGTGTACTGAAAACGACCAAGATAATGAGGTAAACTCTAAAAGTAAAGACAATGAGGCTGATTATAAGGATAATAATGAAGTTTTTGATGGTAAATACTAACAAGGCTCCTTTATAAGACCATGACAACGACAAAAAAACAAAACGAAATACAAGAACAACATCTAACACAACAATTCTATAAAGGCTTGGGAATAAAAACGGGGACTGTTTATCCTTTTTTTTTAGCAGTAGTTCTATTACTGCCTTGTCTAGTGCTGCTGTTCATGTCCTGCTAATACTTCTGAGAGTGTGTGAGAATATCTCCTTTTCTAACTCGCATATATGTACTTGTATATGTTTTTGTACGACTGTGTGTATGTCTGTCTGTCTGCCTGTGTTTCAATTGCAGTAACTAACATTGAGTGCCTCACAAACAACACTGCACTTCCGTGGTGCAGTCATTTTCATGCTCGCAAAAAACACATACTCGTACACACACGCCTTTCCTTTTCCTCCAACTTCCGGTTTTTTTTATTTCTACGTCCATTTTTTGCTGTTAGTGTTCACTCACTCACTCATACAATAACCGTACATACATACGCACGCATGTCTACATCACTTTCAGCCGCAGGACAAAAAGAAACGCAAAACAATAACAACAACAACTACAGCTATTGTAGAAAGTAAGAAGAATGAAAAATGAGCGAACAAAAAGAGGGCAGAAAAAAATTATAAACACAAGAGCAGAAATGCATTTACTTGCGGTAGACATTACAATGTTTTATTTTCCTCATTGTGCGCACAAGGATGTTCACGAAGCTTTGGTCCTTACATACATCTACTTCCACACACACACATATATATAGATATATCATATAGCTATATCCTTGTTAACCGTCACATTCACTTTTACTTGATGTGAGTGATTGTTCATTTCAATGATGTTGTTGTGTTTCATATGTACTTCTTATAAAACGGTCCTGTAAATTGTTGTTTACGTATCCTTTTATACATACATATCCTGAACGTATGATTGCCTGAACACAAGATACATGACTACTTGCCAGAGCAAGAGAGAACCTTAAAAACAAATTAATTTGGTTTAATTTGAGCCCGAACCGGCTCGTTCCCTTTGCTGAAGATACAAGAGAAGTTATGAAATGATGGACTGATGGATATTTTAAAATTATAAATATATGGAAAAAAGGTGCTGGATAAGATATAATATAAAAGAACATCGGTATTTAATTTAATCTGGAAAATTAGTTATATTTTATCAGGTTGTCGAATTTTAATATACTCATCCTATCAATTTATATTATTTGAATGCTTTCTAAAAATTGCAGTGCTTTTCAGAATTTATTCAGTGGTTTTCTGAATAATTTTCAGTATTAGAGATTTTTAAGTAAATTGTGTCCGTTAGTTTCCACTTCTTGATCAATGTTGGCCTATAACTCCTCCAAAAAAAAAAATATTATCATTAATTAATATTTACAGTCCCAAAGATGGCTATTTGAAGTAGGAGTGAGTACCATGTGATAACTACCAATTGCTATGCAACGTCTTATAACCCCCTTAAAGTAGGCAATATAATTCCTAACTCGATTCTAATACTATAGTATTGAATAAACTTAAGTTGTACTGTGATTCGTGGACATAGTAATCTACAAAAAAATTAATTTTATTTCAAAGGGATATATAAGTATAATGAGCAACTTTCATTTTGGCAGCTCAGCTGTTTTCGTGTAACATGCAATTGTCAATCATGTTCAGTTTGGTTTTTTGGCAGATTATTGAATTTTATTTATTTTTATTGAATTTTGAGTTCGGTGAAAAGTTTATTTCACGTTTGGGGCCGGTCAATTGGCCGCCTAGATCGTGCGATTTAACGCATTTAGATTACTTTTTGTGGGGTTATGTTAAGACTCATGTATACTATAGGGACAAGCTCGCAACGTTTGACGCACTGGAAGACAGTATTGAAGAATTTAATCGTGAGATACCGACCGATATATTGGAGAGACTATGCCAAAATTGAACCAAGCGTATGAACCATTTGAGGCGCAGCCGCGGTCAACATTTACATGAAATCATATTTAAACACTGAATTATACAGACCGTTCTATCGACTCAAATAAATATTTCATACATTGCTCTAAATTGTATGTGTTTATTTTTAAATCAAATCCTAAAGCTCTTAACAAATCGCTCTTTAAAAGTCAGACCTTTGGAATTTCCAAAATATGTATTTATTATTTAAGGCCTTAGTATTTCTCCTAGTTATTAGCCCAGAATTGTAGTATGTACCATGGTATGACCCCCCAGTTTCTATGCAACGCCCTACAACCTCCTAAAAGTATATTTATATATTATTTAAGACCTTAATATTTCGCTTCTACAAATAATAATTCTCCAAGATCATTAATAAATTTTTACACTCCCAAAGTAAACTTCTTAATATTGTAATAGATTGCAACATTCCCCAATATAAAATTATGCAAAAATTATCCCTTGAAAATGCTGGGGTTTTCATGCAGGGCAAATATTTTAGAAAAAAAAATTAAATTTGAATCAGCTATAAAAAAGTACTGATAATTTTTTTCAAATTTCTGGTTTTATTGGAAGGTTGAACTTTGTCATTTAATAATGGAACACAATATCATTCATATGACTACCACGACTGGCTCGGCAGTACCTCATCAGATCGACCCAATTTTTCAGTACATTTTCGATTGTTTCGGGTGGAATCTCTTCTCTATAATTAATAAGAACCATTCGTACCCTATGATATCAGATCTATCCAATGTACCTAGAATTTAGAGCATTTATACAATTATTCTGTATTTTCCTAAAACTACTTTACCTCTGGAGATAACTACAGTTGCGCATAATTAATAAACATAATACGCACCCGGTGACTTGCAAATAATATATATCTTACGCACCCTTAAACATAAATATCAATTGAATTTAATCACATTTTATCGCTTGATATTACATCGATTTCATGTTTCAATGCTTCAATTATCTCTGGATGCTTTGCGTAACATTTATCCTTAATGGCTCCTACAGAAAATAATCCAAAGGGCTCAAATCACTAGTCAAAGTAATCAGTAGTTCAAATTTAAAATTTTAAATGGCCCATCCTTTATATGCAATTATGCCTGTTAAATATATCATGTGTATTCTTCTTTCCATTCTTAAAGAATATATAGATGTAATTAGTCCTAAGAGCCCCAGTAGGTGAGTGGGTAGAGTGCTCGTCTAAGAGTTTAGCCGTCGTGGGTTTGGTTCCCAACGGAGGCTCCGGTCTGCCGCTGCAAAAATCACATTTCACATGTCCTTTGTAACCCGACTTCTCCATGGACCCTAAAATTAGAATACAAATTTACTTTGTATTGTAATACATATGAATAAATAAATGTAGTCATTTAATTCCTGCTGGAACATAGGCCCGTCACAAATGTTTTCCATCTTCTTTTATCTGTTGCATGTTACGCCATTTTGCCTTAGCACCGCATCTAGCTAACGTCTCCAGGTGTTAGTTGTTCTTCCAACAAGAAAATTGTCAGATAGATTGCTTATGATAGAATAACACTTTGAATAATTTTGGGCTCTGTTTTCTGAAATAAACGAAAGTACCAAATGCGTCCTTCTCTGTCCACATTTTACCCCAAAAAATTTGGATTTCAGAAATCGGGTACCAAATAGTGCACCATCTTTGGGCCCCTTTAATCGATTTTTACTAAATATGTATGAAATTTAAAAAAAGCCTTCTTATAATATCCATAAAGATGGTACCATTCGTGGGCCTTTTATTCCCCTTTTTAACTAAGAAATACCAATTTAGAAAATCGATTATAAGTCCATTCCAAATAGTGCACCATCTTTGGGCCCCTTTAATCGAAGAACTAAAACATTTGTAAAAAAACTTATTAGTATATCCACGAAAAATTTACCATTTTTTGGCCCATTTCCTTAAAAATACGAATCAATCTATCCTAAGAAGAGGATTATATTTTTTGTCAGTTTTTATTCCTTTACACCAAAGGTTAAAACATTTTTAAAAATCCTCATTAGTATATCCATCGTAGGAGGTACTATTTGTTGACCTTTTATTCCCATTTTTAACTAAGAAATACCAATTTAGAAAATCGATTATAGGTCCATTCCAGGGATTTTTGCCCTTTTGTTTCCTTCATCCCAAAAAGTTAGAACTTCTTAAAATTCAATTCAAATATGGATTTTAGAAATTGGGTTCCAAATAGCGTATAACTTTGGGGCCCCTTTAATCCAAAAACTAAAACATTTGTAAAAAAAACCTTATTGAAATATTCACAAAGAAGGTACCATTCTTGGGCCCATTTCTTTCAAAACACGAATCAATTATGAACTAGCCTTTGGAGAGGATATTATTTTATGGAATTAGAATATCCTTAAAGAAGATAAAATTTTTTGACATTTTGTACCCACTTTACTCCAAAAACAAAGTGTTTCGACTATCAATTATTAGTCCATACCTGGGAAATGGTACTATTTTTGGGCCTTTCTGGTCGATTTTTACTAAATATGTATGAAATTTAAAAAAAAGCCTTCTTATAATATCCACAAAGATGGTACCATTCGTGGGCCTTTTTATTCCCCTTTTTCTCCAAGAAATACAAATTTTGAAAAACGATTATTAGTCCATCTCAGGGATACTATCTTTTTTCCTCCTTTTGTTTCCTTCATCCCAAAAAGTTAGAAATTCAAAGTCGAGTGTTCCAAGTGTAAGACTTTACAAGAAACCGATATGTATCCTGAATGAAGGGGCCCCTTTTCTACCTTTTATCCAAAAAAAATAAAAAGTTCGAAAATCCCAACCAATGGGACACATTTTGAGACCTTTTGGAACCTTTTAAAATTCCATATTAGTATATCCAGAAAGAAGGTACCATTTTTGGGCCCGTTTCTTTCTCCCCTCCGCATTACTACAAAAATTCAAATTTCCAAAATCAATTATTATATTAGTTCATTCCAGGGAGATGGTACCTTTTTGGGTCACTTTTACTCAAAAAAAAGTTCGTGTAGATTGATTTTCCATATAGTGTTTCAAAATTTTGCATTCTATAGCATTATAGAAGCAAACTGACAAACATTAAACAATTTTATTTATATGTATATCCCTAATGCTAGTTCCAATTTTGGTTCCCTTTTTCATCCCATTTTTTCATGAAGAACAACTTGTACAACAACTTTGCAATCCTATGGGGCAAAAATTGTCTTGAGCGAGGAAAATATTCTAGTTAGAAATATTTAGAAAAAAACAAATTTTGTTTATACGGAAAGAAAGTACCAGTTTGGTCTCCTTTTACTTCCGCTTTTACTTTAAAGAATTACGAATATCAAAGTTATATATTGTTAGTCCACGCCATAGAGGGGGTACGCTTTCCAATACTTTATATTCCTAAACGTACCAATTTCGAATTTATAAGTCTTTCTGGGGGCCCTCAAAAAGAATGAAGAATGACTATATTATCCCATCCGTTGTCTTTTACTTCTATATTTATATAGACTGTGCCAAATTAACTATTTTGTTCCTTTCTATTAAGACGGTTTTAAGTGCTTATTTAAGGGCCTTTTTGATTATTAGGTGAATCACATTTTGGGCTCTTCTGCCTCCTTCTCAAAGTACGAAATTCAAAACCGGCTACTGCCCAATTTATTTATATCCTTACTAAGTCTACTTAACAAGTTTGGCTTTGGCGGTGTTACAAAACGAATCCTTTAATGACCCACTTTAACCTTCAAAAATAAAATTATGATTTTTGCTGAAAAATATGCTACAATACTTACTTCTTCAAATGAGCTCCCCGAAATATTCAATATTTTGAAACTACTTAGTTGGAAGCGATATACTCTGATGTTTAATATGATATAGATGTTTGTTAAAACTACTGCTACTGAACTTTTAGACGCTAGACAAAATAAAGGATAGAGAACCTGTGACAAATTGCTTAGGGAGATTTGCTTAACAAAACTTATAACTTATGTGACCATCCATTTTATTCATAAAAATCTAATGGTCTTTGGACCATTTTTGCCTCCATAATGCTATAAAATCCAAAGTTTTTCAATTTGATATTTTTAACAGTAAAATATGTGTTTTGAGACACATTATTTCGCCAACACCCTTTATTTTTATATATATTAAAAATATTTCCCTTCAATTCCACTTATATTTTCATAACCTCTTTGCGAATTCTGTGGAGTTTTTTCCGCAAAAATTCGTATGGGTGTCCTTAGCTTTACGAGGGACATGAAGGCTGGTTGTTATGGTTAAGTATCCTTCCTGATGTGCTCTTACACACACACACACGCATAAACTCACAAATACAATGACAACGAACAATCACAAAAGTTACAATTATTAATGCAATTATACATTAATTTAAGTACGGATATGAACAACAAGAATGATGATGATAACTGCAAGAATACAGAGAATGGCAATATAATGCAATGAAACCAGAAAGGAGCAAAATGTTATAGGGGTTTTATTTATTCTCCAAAATAAGTCGTAGATTAATCACAATGATGTTTTTCAGAAAATCTCCAAGCCTTTATTTATACTATTCATGTTTGTATTAAACATGGAAGAAATTTAATATATTTGCAAAGAAGAAGAAGAAATTTAATACATGTTGTGGTGGGTCTTATCCGAGTTGTTATGTAATAAATTTTTAATGAAAATAATGTAATTGTAATATATATATTTGTAATATTTTATATGGTGGTGTTGAAAATATACTCATCCTAAAAGTATGCTGTGAAAAATATTTCTTTAAATTAAGATATACAAATTTAAAGGTTGATTCCTCTTTTTAGTTGAACTAAATAGTTAAATATGCTTTAAAAAATTTAAGACGGTTTCCTTTTGTGTATAATTTTGTTATATTATCTGTACATAAAAAATGTCTATGAAATTTTCTGTAAATAAAAAATTTCTATGAAATTTTCTGTAAATAAAAAATTTCTATGAAATTTTCTATAAATAAAAAATTTCTATGAAATTTTCTGTAAATAAAAAATTTCTATGAAATTTTCTGTAAATAAAAAATTTCTATGAAATTTTCTATAAATAAAAAATTTCTATGAAATTTTCTATAAATAAAAAATTTCTATGAAATTTTCTATAAATAAAAAATTTCTATGAAATTTTCTATAAATAAAAAATTTCTATGAAATTTTCTATAAATAAAAAATTTCTATGAAATTTTCTATAAATAAAAAATTTCTATGAAATTTTCTATAAATAAAAAAAATTTTATGAAATTTTCAATAAATGAAAAATTTCTATGAAATTTTCAATAAATGAAAAATTTCTATGAAATTTTCAATAAATAAAAAATTTCTATGAAATTTTCTATAAATAAAAAATTTCTATGAAATTTTCTATAAATAAAAAATTTCTATGAAATTTTCTATAAATAAAAAATTTCTATGAAATTTTCTATAAATAAAAAATTTCTATGAAATTTTCTATAAATAACAAATTTCTATGAAATTTTCTATAAATAAAAAATTTCTATGAAATTTTCTATAAATAACAAATTTCTATGAAATTTTCTATAAATAAAAAATTTCTATGAAATTTTCTATAAATAAAAAATTTCTATGAAATTTTCTATAAATAAAAAATTTCTATGAAATTTTCTATAAATAAAAAATTTCTATGAAATTTTCTATAAATAAAAAATTTCTATGAAATTTTCTATAAATAAAAAATTTCTATGAAATTTTCTATAAATAAAAAAATTTTTATGAAATTTTCAATAAATGAAAAATTTCTATGAAATTTTCAATAAATGAAAAATTTCTATGAAATTTTCAATAAATAAAAAATTTCTATGAAATTTTCTATAAATAAAAAATTTCTATGAAATTTTCTATAAATAAAAAAATTATAGAAATTTTCTATAAGTAAAAAATGTCTATGAAATTTTCTATAAATAAAAAATTTCTTTAAATAAAAAATTTCTATGAAATTTTCTATAAATAAAAAATTTCTATGAAATTTTCTATAAATAAAAAATTTCTATGAAATTATCTATAATTAAAAAATTTCTATGAAATTTTCTATAAATAAAAAATTTCTATGAAATTTTCTATAAATAAAAAATTTCTATGAAATTTTCTATAAATAAAAAATTTCTATGTAATTTTCGATAAATAAAAAATTTCTATGAAATTTTCTATAAATAAAAAATTTCTATGAAATTTTCTATAAATAATAAATTTCACCAAAATTTTCTATAAATACAAAATTCATCTCCTTATTATGTTCTCAAAATGTCTTTAACTCCAAAAGTATGCGGTGAAAAAATAATATCCTTTAATTATGCTTTATAAATTTAAAGCTAGTTTAGCCTAGTTTCGTTTACACTATCACACTATCGTATTTGCTTCGCTCTCCTCAGAACTTAAACAATAATTGAATATTATTTTTTTAGCCATTCTTTCTTTGTCTAGTCTTTTTCGTTTATTTCTGACAGCTCTGCACTTATTTATTTCCAGTTAACGTTTTCATAATATTCTTCATCGTTTATTTTTGGTGCTACTCCAGCAGAATTTTAGTTCTTCTTTTTTTTGATTTTTTGACTAACATTCCCTTTTTTGTTAGTTTTCCACAAGTTTCCCTAACAAGAGATGGGGAGAGAAAGACACACAAAACCTGACATTAAAATAATGACTAAAGTTAAAATGCTTAAATTATGAGCTCTTAACGCTTTCATCCTCCCACAATTTTTAGTCATTCTTTTTTTCAGCTTTTCTTGTTGTTAGTGTTTCCTTTATGTTCTTCACAAGTAATTGTCACTTTTCTTATTTCATGATGACACTTTTGACTCGCACTCTGCGAGCAAGAAGAGAAAACCCCGAACAGAAGAAAAAACGCCCAATGCCTAGCTTGAAGCCTCTTCAAATTTTATAATAGTGAGTAAGTGGCAGGAATGATGGTGGAGAGAAAGAATTGTTTAAAGTGTTGTCTTATGTCAGATAAGTGACAGTTGAAAGGGTTCTTTCGTTTGGGGTTTTTTGTTGCTCGCTTCTTATCCTGAGGTATAATGGAAGAGGAAAGGACATGGCTGGCGGAACGGACCATCTTTAATATCTCATTTTGAGTGAGAAAGTTAAAGGAAAGCCTTAAGATTTTTTGTAGTCTAACCATTAAAAATGATTTCAGATTTTAAGGAAATGTAGCGTAAATGTATTATTTCTAAGACAAATGATTATTAATTTAAGGATTCCAATTTATTCCATTAACACCGGTATAGTTTTCAACAAAATACTAATTTCAACCCATATAATATTAACCACTAATTGAAAATAATAATTAAATTTATCCTCTAGGGAAATCTCAGTAGAATTCGATAGAAAAGAACTTAGGTCAGGCAACAATCGACCCTAATTAGCTAAGGTTGTCTAAAAGTATGCTGCAATTTTTCTGTTTTTTTTTGTCCCCCTCAAAGTATGCCCATACATGGTAGTTAATAAGGATTCCTGAAAGTATGCTGCCGAATATTTATTCAGGAAAACTCCCTGATGTATGTGTGTACTATTTTTGACAATTTTATACAAATTATTCCAATAGTTCCTCCATATTCTAAAGATATCAACTTCATGCAATATTTAAATAATTGTTTAAACCAATTTAATTCCAATGATTTACTCCTTTAAGTATGAAGTTTTTCAAATATTATCTAGGTATTCTGTTAACTCGGCATAATTTTTAACTTCCTGCGAATATTTCTTCTTTCCTATAAACAGAAGTTCATTATTTTCTATTAATTTTATTTACCCCTTAAAGTATGACAGTATTTTTGTGAATTTACAAAATCACATAAAATATGCAGTCCATTTTGTACCTTCTGTCAACATGTCTTCTTTTAACTTATGTTTTATTATATTTATGATTTTCTCTTAAATCTATTTGCCCCCTTAAAGTATGCCGGTATTTTTTTGTGAATTTAAAAAAACACACCTCAAAAATTCAGCTTTAAATATTATCTTATCTTGCCCTCTCTTGCTGTGCAGCAATTAAAAACGCTTTCATTTCATTGCCCGCTCTTGTGATGAAGTTTTTCGCATTTACTTTTCACACTTCGAATTCACAAAAAGTATGCTTTAATTAAATTCATTAAAATGAATAGCACTTAAAACTATACTTTGATTAAATTTTATGGTAAGCATTTTTCTCTCGGTTTTGGCGGCTATGGTGGTTGACGGCGGTTTTCCTCAAAAATATGCTTTCTGTGTTATTTTTTGTCTGTTTTTTTTTTTCAATTTTCTGCTGAACACCAGTGCGGGTTTTTTGCACTAGTGGCTTTAACATTATGTGCGGTGGCAAAGCTATCAAACTGAGTCAGGATGTTGCTGCTTCTGCTCGTATGGACGTGCATTGAATGCCATTTAGACAATTAAAATACCAATTTACGACAAAATCAGCCTTAAGCTTTTCCCTCAAACCAGCGGCGGCAGCAGGAGCATCATCATCATTTGCTGCAGAGATGCGCCGCCGATAACTATCTCCTCCTCTTCTCATTTTGAGCCTATGTTGGAAGCATTTTGCCCTCCCTCCGTCTGTCCGTCCGTCTGTCTTCCTTTCCGCTCGGTCCATTTACCATTCCGGCCGGGTTGTGTACCCTGATAATGCATACAAGTTGAAAGGAGACAAAAAAAATATAATAAAAGCGACCAGACATCAGAGTGCTGAAAATTGCAAAAAAAAAAAAGAAAAATATTCTGGTAAAGCGACGAAAAGTGTATGCACAAAAATCAATTGATTTTATTTGCGGAAGTTTTTCAGCATTTTTTATTCGCTTTGCAGCCTCCATCTTGCCCTCATTTTTGCAGTTGTAATTTCTCTCCCTATCTTTCTTCATCAATTTTGTTGGCTAACATCCAGCTGCATTCGCCCAGCCTTCTCTCGTTTGCTTTACTTCAGCCATATTATTTGCCATCCTTTTTACCGGATTCAGGCTTAATTTCATTTTGTGCATATCATAAGGTCCTTAAACGGAAATTATAATTTAATTTTTATATCCGCCAAAAAAGGCCATACGTACCACACACCACTACATACATACTCTCGAACATACATACATATGTATATGAGGCCTTTTAGTTATTTGTACGAGTACTCGTACATCCCCCCGTTCTTACGTCCTTCTTTTGTAGCCGAAACGGTGCATCACGTATTTCCTACCTGACTCGCCATTTTTTCTTTTATAGCCGAGCAAAAAACGTTTTTTGTCAAGATTAATTTTTGTAATTTTTCATTTCGTGCAATCTTTGGGGCTGTATTTTAAAAGGCCCGTTTTTTTCATAGTGTCAGATTTTACTTCGTTAATGGCTATTGTCTGGCAGTTATTGTGACATACATACGGGGGCTTAATGGAGCCGAAAGATATCCAGACAGACATGCATATGAGTTTAGTAGCATGATTTTCAACTTAAATTTATATTAATAATTTAAATAAGTTTTAAATAAAAAAAATTAAATGGGTAATTTTGTATTAATTTTAGTTTAAATTTTCGCTGCCTACTTATAAGAATTAATTTTCGCTGCCAACAATTACAGTTTTAAAAACTAGACAAAATATTTAGCCATCTATGTATATGATTTTTAGTCAAGGCTCTGTAGAAAAAAATAAGCTCCAATATATGAAACACAAAGAATTTTCCCAAAAGTATGCACCAAAAAAACTATGTTGAGTAACCCCAAAGGTATGCTATATTTTCTCTTTAGTCAACAGTTCATCAACAAACTAATACTATGTGTGGAATTGCGAAAGATTCTGAGTAGTAGTATAGAAGTTATAAAATAAAAAATATTTCACAAATTTGACCCTTCGTGGGGGAGGTACACGAAGGAGTGGACCAACATAGTCCATCTTTGTCCTTAGACTGAGGTAGACGAACATTTTGACACATACCAAATTTGAAATCAATCGGTTAATGCTGACGGACGGACAGGCTGACGAACATTGCTTAAATGACTTAAAATGGCCCAAAACGGATTTCCGCCAAATATTCTGGGGGTCTATTAGGCCACTTCATCTATGTGTTACACTTTTGGCCAGCAGCTTCTGATATATACCCTTTTTCACAATAGTTTGGGTATTAAAACAGGATTATGTTGAAATTCTCTTATTTTTACCAAAAGTGCTATAATTTCTACATTTATCCATAGATTTTCTTCAACTAGGCATTGTCTTCGTTAGGATGCTAGATTTCAAAAAATGGAAGGACAAATTTTTTTTTGCGATTTTTTTGTAATTCTTATGATTTTTTTTGGAAAAAATCAAATTTTTTCTAATTGTTTTAACGTAGTTACTAAAGAGACGACTCTATAGAGACGACTTTACTGTCGTCTATAGACAACTTTATTGTCGTCTATAGACAACTTTATTGTCGTCTATAGACAACTTTATTGTCGTCTATAGAGACGACTTTTCTGTCGTCTATAGAGACGATTTACTGTCGTCTATAGAGACGATTTACTGTCGTCTATAGAGACGACTTTCTTGTCGTCTATAGAGACGACTTTCTTGTCGTCTATAAAGCCGATTTTCATGTCGTCTATAAAGAGTACTTCATGTCGTCTATAAAGACGACTTTCTTGTCGTTTAGAAAGACAACTTTACTGTCGTCTATAAAGACAAATTTACTGTCGTCTATAAAGACGACTTTCTTGTAGTCTATAAAGACGACTTTCTTGTCGTCTTAAAGACGATTTTCTTGTCGTCTATAAAGACGACTTTCTTGTCGTCTATAAAGACGACTTTCTTGTCGTCTATAAACACGACTTTCTTGTCGTCTATAAAGACGACTTTCTTGTCGTCTTAAAGACGATTTTCTTGTCGTCTATAAAGGCGACTTTCATGTCGTCTATAAAGACGACTTTCTTGTCGTCTATAAAGACGACTTTCTTGTCGTCTATAAAGACGATTTTCTTGTCGTCTATAAAGACGACTTTCTTGTCGTCTATAAAGACGACTTTCTTGTCGTCTATAAAGACGACTTTCTTGTCGTCTTAAAGACGATTTTCTTGTCGTCTATAAAGACGACTTTCTTGTCGTCTATAAAGACGACTTTCTTGTCGTCTATAAAGACGACTTTCTTGTCGTCTATAAAGACGACTTTCTTGTCGTCTTAGAGACGATTTTCTTGTCGTCTATAAAGGCGACTTTCATGTCGTCTATAAATACGACTTTCTTGTCGTCTATAAAGACGACTTTCTTGTCGTCTATAAAGACGACCATAAAGACGACTTTCTTGTCGTCTATAAAGACGACTTTCTTGTCGTCTATAAAGACGACTTTCTTGTCGTCTTAAAGACGATTTTCTTGTCGTCTATAAAGGCGACTTTCATGTCGTCTATAAAGACTAATTTTCTGTGGTCTATAAAGACGACTTTCTTGTCGTCTACAAAGACGACTTTCTTGTCGTCTATAAAGACGACTTTCTTGTCGTCTATAAAGACGACTTTCTTGTCGTCTATAAAGACGACTTTCTTGTCGTCTATAAAGACGACTTTCTTGTCGTCTATAAAGACGACTTTTCTGTCGTCTATAGAGACGATTTACTGTCGTCTATAGAGACGATTTACTGTCGTCTATAGAGACGACTTTCTTGTCGTCTATAGAGACGACTTTCTTGTCGTCTATAAAGCCGATTTTCATGTCGTCTATAAAGAGTACTTCATGTCGTCTATAAAGACGACTTTCTTGTCGTTTAGAAAGACAACTTTACTGTCGTCTATAAAGACGACTTTCTTGTCGTCTATAAAGACGACTTTCTTGTCGTCTTAAAGACGACTTTCTTGTCGTCTATAAAGACGACTTTACTGTCGTCTATAAAGACGACTTTCTTGTCGTCTATAAAGACGACTTTCTTGTCGTCTACAAAGACGACTTTCCTGTCGTCTATAAAGACGACTTTCTTGTCGTCTATAAAGACGACTTTCTTGTCGTCTATAAAGACGACTTTCTTGTCGTCTATAAAGACGACTTTCTTGTCGTCTATAAAGGCGACTTTCTTGTCGTCTATAAAGACGACTTTCTTGTCGTCTATAAAGACGACTTTCTTGTCGTCTATTAAGACGACTTTCTTGTCGTCTATAAAGACGACTTTCTTGTCGTCTATAAAGCCGACTTTTCTGTCGTCTATGAATACGACTTTCCTATCGTCTATAATGACGACTCTTTTTTTGTCGTCTATAAATGCGACTTTTCTATAGTCTATAAATACGACTTTTCTATCGTCTATGAAGACGACTTTCTTGTCGCCTATAAAGACGACTTTCTTTTCGTCTATAAAGACAAATTTCATGTCGGCATGGATAGCTTTGCAACAAATTTATATTAGTTATATACGACTTCCACCCAAATATTGTTCTTCTTTAACTATTTACAGCCGCGGATTTTCACACATGTTTAATTTTTTGGCGTTATTTATGAGATAGTTCGTGAAGTATTGAACATGTGTGTGTGTGTGCTTTGTCTTTTTCGACAATCCTTCCTGCTCACTTTCACCCATCTTTCTCTCCCAGCCATAGAACTTTGCGGTTTTTAGTTGAGCCATTATTAATAATATTTATTATATCGCTTGAAATATGGTTATTATACATCGGCATGAAAGGTGTGGTTTATATTTTAAATTAATAGGAAGTATATGTATACATACATGTGCGAAAATAAATAACGTTTATAACAGGAACAGATATTTTTATATTGATACTTGGCTGCGGTTATCAAAAAAAAGGAAATAATTATTTATCAATAAAAATATTGCGAGAGAACTGTTAAGGATTGAACATAAATTAAAAAGGCAATACAAAAATAAATACTGTCGTTATCAGAAAGTAAATGCAATATACAAAACGTAAATCAAAGACAATCATGATCGCAATGCTACATTTAGTTAGATAGTTAGCCTAAAAGTATCCAAATGAAAAAAAAAACATTTACAGAGAATTGCATCCGGCATTAAATGATAACATTTCAAAAATAGAATATCAATTTATGGGAAAATAAATCAATATAATTAGATAGATAGTAAGCCTAAAAGTATGCAAATGAAAAAAAACATTTACAGATAACATTTCAAAAATAGAATATCAATTTATGGGAAAATAAATCAATAATCAAATGTCCTCCTAAAATTATGCACTTCTGAGAAACACCTTTCAATATATGCCACATTTTGTTATATAATATCCCAAAATTTTAAATTTCCTCGAAATTTACTGAAATCAATTACAATTTTTCAATATAAAATGAAACGCCCTCGCATATACTATGTTTAGCAAAATGTTCTTCGTCACAATGACATTTCAACTTTTGTCCAAGCCAAACATAGCACTACTCTAAGGCAATTTGTAAAATCAATAGGTGTGTTTGCGTGTGTGTGGAATATTTGTGCCACATTATAAGGTCAAACTACTTGAATTGACGTCATGCATGTTACAGCCCTAACTGTATGCAACACTTTATTGGCATAATGTCACTCAACTTAGAAGACAAGAGGATAAATAAGCAAACTTTAGCAACAGTCATCTGTAAATTAAAACTGCTATGAAAGTGCCTAAAAGTATGCTAAGTATATTTCATCAAATTTAATAAGAGGTATGTATACCTTGCGGGAGCGGATCAAAATATCTAAACAAAACGAACTTATAAAGACAAAATTTCTATCGTATATAAAGATGACTACTCTCGTATATAAAGACCATTAAGTCGTCTTAATAGATGACAGGAAATCGTCTATGAAGGTAACATTCCTGTCGTCCATAAAGACGACTTTCCGGTCGTCTCTGATGACGACTTTCAGGGCATCTATAAAGACGACTTTCCGGTCGTCTAATGATACAACTTTGTGTGTTTTAAGTTTATATTATTTTTCTCTCTTGTCGATTATATCGATGTTTTTGTTGTCGCCCATACATATTTGTATACATTTCCTTCAAACTGTCTCGAAACCCATCAAAAACCGACTATAATTTTCATCAGCCCCAAAGTATGCAATTCTCCTTTTTTTAGTGTTCCCATAGTTATCGCTACAGCCCACATCAAAAGCTCAATGAATATTTAAATTTGGTCTATATAAAGCTAGAAAAGTGATAGATTTAAATATTCGAAAACGATCGCCCGCTAAACCATGGGGAGGCACTCTGGAAGTGTCGACAAAAACAATCAATTCCTTTTTTATGAGAATACAATTTAAAAAAAACGGGAAATTGTGGCGGACTTCCAAAATAGGTTATTCATGTCTAAACAAGAACAAAAGAACCACCCCAACCATGACAATAAAGATGAACGAATCAATCCGGGCAAAGGCAACAATCAAAAATAAAATGTTTTATTTTTGTTTGCTCGGTTGGTTGGCTGTTGCGATGCTGCTGGCGAGCGGGTGGATAAATGGTGGTCATGATGCTGATGGCGGCGATGTTGGTTTTGTTGATGATGATGACATTTGTCCGGTTTTTTTTTGTTGGTATTCATTGAAACTCGGAAACAAAACTTAACACATCAATGGTCACAACAATTTCCCCGGCTCGTTTGTACATTTTATGTGTGTTAGATAGATGTCGCTACCGTAACGGCTATTAGACAAAAACAAAAACCGTAGCATCGCCACCTCCCTCCTAAATGTATGCTATCAGTTTTTATTGAAACATGTTTTGTTTTCGAGGAAAACGTGATGGTCGCACTCCTGCAGCCACGAGAACACGACCATCAAGAAGAGATGCCATTAAAATGATTTAAAAGTGTTCGTTAAAATGGTTATAAATACACAATATCGAAACAATAAAGTGTTACGTAGGTTTTGTTTCACATTCTTTTTTTCTGCTCCCTCTCCTCTCTCTCTATATATTTTTATTTATTTTTACAAAATTGTTTTTGCTCTTTGCTAAAACCAGGAAAACATTGAAATTTATGGAGTTTTACTCTATACATCTAGGGAGAGAAAAAGGGGGAAAGGAAAGTTACTAAAGCCATATATAACACATAATGTTGCATACTTTTAGGCGTGAAATAAATCGTTCTCAGCGCATCGCCAATGAAATGGACACTGAACAGAGCTCTCCCCTCTGAACTAGAAAAACAAAAACATATAAATAATAAAAATGTGTTTACGTGTTGCTATTCTAATACTGCAGTATTTTGGCTATTCCTATTTCACTTTGGTAAAAATGGGCGATTTTTGGTTCAGTTTTAGTTTTACGAATGCAACAATTTTTTTTTCATGAGCAATGTTTTGATGCTGATTGTGTGTAAGCGTTTGTCTTTTGGTTGTTTTTCTCTGGGACTATAATAACAATTCGATTGTTGAGGCATTCATCGTTCAAACCATTTGTTAGATGGATTTTTCGGTTGGTTTTTCGGCCTAAATGTATGGCCTAAATTTTTAGTGAATTGAAAATGCATAAAATTAAATGAATTTTACTGCAACGCATTACATTTTGTTGGATGCAGGAAGCGAATAAACACAATACCGATTACCTTTCAATGAATTTTTACAATTATATAGATGTATGTGAAAATGTTGTGAATTGTTGATTTTTCTTGTATTATTTAAGTGACACACACTTATAGGAAAATTATAGCATAACTTTAAGGGATTCGTTTTCATAGTAGTAGCATACTTTTAGGGAAATACATTTTGTCAATAATTTTGAGATCATAGAAGCATTATTTCGGGGAACAGAGTAATTAAAAACATTGTGGTACATATTTAGGAAATAACTTTTTAAATAATATTTGCCAAGTTTTATCAAACAAACTGAAAAATTCTACAGTAGAGATGATTCTTCTGGCCGTCTCGTATAGATCAGATGCTACTACTGGTTGTTTAATATTGAGAAGATGACCTTTGTTCTTGTCTAATATAGAGTAGATGTCCTTAGTTGTTGTCTAATATAGATAAGATAGTCTTATTTGTTGTCGAATATAGAGCAGATGATCTTTCTGATCACCTAGTTTATAGTAGATGGCCCTTCTAGTCGTCTACTGTACAATAGATGGCCCTTCTGGTCATCTACTGTACAATAGATGACCCTAATGGTCGTCTATTATAGAGTAGATTATCTTACTGATATTCTACTACGAAATATATGACCCTATTGCTCGTCTATTATGGAGCATATGTCCCTAGTTGTTGTCTAATATAGAGTAGAATATCTTATTTGTTGTCTAATAAAAAGTGGATGATCTTTCTGATCACCTACTACAGAGTAGGTGACACTTTTGGTCGTATGGCGTACAATAGATGACCCTAATGGTCGTCTATTATAGATTAGATGGTCTTACTGGTATTCTACTGCGGAATATATGACCCTACTGCTCGTCTATTATAGAGCATATGTCCCTAGTTGTGGTCTAATATAGAGTAGAATACCTTATTTGTTGTCTAATATAAAGTAGATGATCTTTCTGATCACCTATTACAGAGTAGATTGCACTTTTGGTCGTCTGATGTACAATAGATGACCCTAATGGTCGTCTATTATAGATTAGATGATCCTACTGATCATCTTCTATGAAATAGATGACCCTTATGGTTATATACTATAGGATTGTTTTCTCTACTGGCCGTCTAATATAGGATATATGGTCTACTGGCCATCGATCGTAAAGTAGATGGCCTTTCTCATCTTCTTCTCTAGAGTAGACGATCGTATGCATCATCCTCCATAGAGTAGACAACCTTGCTGGCCGTCCACTATAGAGTAAATAACCTTACATATAGTCTGATGTAGAGCAGATGTCTTACTGATAGTCTGCTAAAGAGGTCATCTACTGTAGATTAGATGGTACCACGGTTCCTCAACTTTAGAGTTAATGGTACCGCTTGTCGTCTTTTATGGAGTAAATGACCTCACTCGCCGTTATCCTTAGAGATGATGGTCCTGCTTGTCGCCTACTCTACAGCAGATGACCCAAATGGTCGTCTTGTATACAGTTGATAGCTTGCTTCACTGGTATGTTATAGATTAGATGATCTACCGGTCGTCTATTATAGAGTAGATGAACCTTCTGGGCGTCCACTATAGAGTAGGTGACCCTTCTGGTCGTCTAGTATAGAGTAGATCACCCTTCTGGTCGTCTACTATAGAGTAGATGACCTCACTGGTCGTCTACTATAGAGTAGATGACCTCACTGGTCGTCTAATGTAGAGTAGATGACCGTACTGATTTTCTACTATAGAGTAGATGACCTTCCTGGTCGTCTACTGTAGATTAGATGACCGTACTGATCGTCTACAATACAGTAGATGACCCTAATGGTCGTATACTATAGAGTAGATTATCCTAGTGTTTTCTACAATTGAGTAGATGACCCTTATGGTCGTTTACTATAGAGTAGATGACCCTACTGGTCGTCTACTGTAGAGTAGATGAACCTAATGGTCGTCTACTATAGAGTAGATGACCCTAATGGTCCTTTTCTATAGATTAGATTACCCTTCTGGGCATCTGCTACAGAGTAGATGACCCTTCTGGGCGTATACTATAGAGTAGATGATCCTTTTTGTTGTCTACTACAGAGTATATGACACTTATAGTCGTGTTATATGAAGTAGACGACTCTTCTGGTCGTCCACTATAGAGTAGACGATTCTTCTGGTCGTCTACTACATAATTGATGATCCTTCTTTACGTCTACTATAGAGAAGATTACCCTTGTGATAGATTAGATTACCCTTCTGGTCATCGAATATAAAGTTATGTCGTCTTTTATAGAGTAGATTACCCTTCAGGTCCGGAACTATAGAGTAGATGACCCTTTTTGGACGTATACTATAGAGTAGATGATCCTTCTTGTTGTAGATTAGCCTTCTGGACGTCTACTATAGAGGAAATGACTGTCTACAATAGAGTGACTGTCTTGTCGTGTACTATAGAGTAGATGAACCTTCTGGACGTATACTATAGAGTAGATGATCCTTCGTATTGTCTACTACAGAGTTGATGATCCTTTTTGTTGCGTACTATAGAGTAGATTACCCTTCTAGTTGTCTAATATAGCGTAGATGACCCTTCGGGTCGTCTACTATAGATCAGATTACCCTTCTGGTCGTCTACTATAGAGTAGATGATCTTTTTTGTTGTCTACTACAGAGTAGATGATACTTTTTGTTGTCTCCTACACAGTCGATGACTCTTCTGGTCGTGTACTATAGAGTAAATGACCATATAGTCGTCTTATATGAAGTAGACGACCCTTCCAGTCGACCACTATATAGTAGATGACTCTTCTAGTCGTCTACTGTATAATTGATGATTATAGAGTAGATGACGGTTTATTTCGAAAGACCAATGACTTCAAATAACCCTATAAGAAATAGTCTAATGGTGTTAAATCACAACTTCTTGAAGGCCATTTAATATCACAATTTCTTGAAATAATCGAATCTCCAAACTTTTCTCGCAACAATTCAATTGTTCCATTTGCTGTGTGGCACGTAGCCTCAATCGATCAATGGAAAAAAGATAACGAGAGGTAAAATATTGCTCATGGGTGTCCAGGTCGTAGGTCGACTGGAAAGTGTTTTTTTTATACCCTACACCACACTGTGGTACAGGGTATTATAACTTTGTGCATTTGTTTGTAACACCCAAAAGGAGAAGAAACAGACCCATCGTTTATTATACCGATCGACTTAGAATCACTTTCTGAGTCGATTTAGCTATGTCCGGCTGTCCGTCTGTCTGTCTGTCCGTCTGTCTGTCTGTCTGTCCGTCTGTCTGTCCGTCTGTGCATGTATTCTTGTAATCAAAGTACAGGTCGCAATAATGGTCCGATCTCGACGAAACTTAACACATATCTTTTTTTTGGCCCAAGGACGATCCCCATTGAATTTGGTTAAAATCGGTTCAGATTTAGATATAGCCCCCATATATATGTTAGCCCCGATTTGACATGTAAGCGCTGTAAAAACTTTATTTTATATCCGATCAGTATGAAATTCGGCAGGAAAAGGTTTCTTATTACATGAATGAACTTTGTTAAATTTGGAAGAAATCGGTTCAGATTCAGATATAGCCCCCATATATATGATACCCCCGATTTGACATGTAAGCGCTGTAAAAACTGTATTTTATATCCGATCAGTGCAAAATTTGTCAAAAAGAGGTTTCTTATTACATGAAGGAATACTGCTAAATTCGGAGAAAATCGGTTCAGATTTAGATATAGCCCCCATATATACGTTACCCCCGATTTGACTTGTAAGCGCTGTAAAAATGTTATTTTATATCCGATCAGTATGAAATTCGGCAGAAAGAGGTTTCTTATTATATGAATGAACACTGTTAAATTTGGAAGAAATCGGTTCAGATTTAGATATAGCCCCCATATATACGTTACCCCCGATTTGAAATGTAGGCGCTGTAGAGACTGTATTTTATATGCGATCAGTACGAAATTCGACAGAAGGAGGTCTTTTTACATGAATGAGTATTCAGGGAAGATCGGTTCAGATTTATATTAAAGCTCCATATATATGTTCCTCCTGATTTGGTATCAAACCGCTATAGAAGTTGTATTTTACTTCCGATCATTAAAATTTTCCAGAAAGATGTTTCTCAATTTAGGAACGAATATTGCTTAATTTAGCGATTATCGTTTCAGAATTAGATAATATGTTTCTACCCATTTACCAATTATTCCAAATTATTATGGCAATGACCCTTTTCGCATTGTTAGGGAGGTGTAGGGTATTATATAGTCGGCCCCGCCCGACTTTCTGCCTTTCCTTACTGGTTTTTTTTTTTTTGGATTTTAAAAAAAATGGACTTAGCATCATTTTCAAATGTGAACGGAAAGTTTATTTTTGCTCTAGCTCCTTAACGGTACGTCGCATCGGGAATCGGTCAATGGCAAAAATATAGCTTTTAACAAGAGCTAAAATATCATGGGCGTCAAAGTCGTAGATCGACTGGAAATAGTTTTTTTGGATTTAAAAAAATTACTTAGCGCACGAAAATTGCAATTGGGGAAGGATTATTTTGATAATGAAACTGGATAATTTGTAAACGTTGTTCTTGCGTATAGATACATTATGAAATTGTAAACACTACTGAATACAATGAAAAACAAATGACAGATCATGACATATGTCCGAAACGTCACTTCAAAATCATATCATCCCTATTGGAAAACCCGTTATTAGATGACCCATCTGGTCGTCTGCTGGGGAGTAGATAGATAGCTCTACTGGTAATCTTACTTAGCTTACTTTAAAATATGTGGCCTCACTGGTCTGTACTATAGAGGCAAATGCATTACCTTACTGGCCATCTTTTATAGATAATATTGCACTGCGAATACGATAATTTTAATTACAGATTATCCAATACACACATCTTATTTGAATATAGCCTACATTTAGCCTGAACTTTTATTCATACACCAATCATATTCTTACAAGCTCGTATGCACTTTTTAATGAAAACCTGAGGAGGTGAAGTATACATAGGACGTTTGCCGCTGAAATTTGTAGGGTAATAGGTATAACACATTTTGCTCAAAGTTTTTTATTTTTAAATTAAATTTTTAATCCCTATATGAATAAATCTGTAAATACAATTCAGCTACAGTTAATCTTAATTACCGGTTATCCAACATACACACTTTCTTTAAGTATAGCCTACATTTAGGCAGAACTTTTGTTCATATGCCAATCTTGTTCAGACACTCTCTTACATACTTTTTGATGAAAATATATGTAGTTGAAGCAGACATCGTTCGCTTAGCGCTTGTGTTTTGTTGTTCTTCTTACGTTACGGCCATTAACTTAAATCCAGCCAAAGAATGTGGTAAGGTGAGAGTAAAACCAGAGATATGTATGTCGGTACATTTTCCCCGTCACAACTTGGAACACGACGAGAATCTTAAGAACCCAATAATTTATTTAAAAGCCTTATATTCGCACGGTTGCCAGTGAACAAGACCAGCCATTACACTCAATGACCCCTTCTTCGGCTTAGGGTTTATCCAGACCGCCTCAAATAAAATGCCATAAAATTGTCGTAAAGTAGTGACGCGTAACAACTGCAGAAAGGCAGTGATGATAGCTTGAAGCAGGAGGAGGAGGAGGAATAAAAACAGACACCCGCCCTCTCCCACCCATCTCACCCTTGTGGGTAAATTGGCAAAGGCAAGAATATCATTATAGCCTTCCAGATCATCATAATTATCACCGGCAGTTATCAACGTGATTGCCATTATTATTATCAAGTAACAACACCATAAAACTCTCTCATCCCCCGTCCCACTATCATATTAAAGAGCACCCTTTCCACTAACAAACAAGGTCTCCCTTTTTCCTCACTCCCCCGACTTTATTATCATTACCAGATCATTCTAAGGAGGACGAAAAAAACACTGTCACTAACTCCATCATCACTATATTTTAGCAGACTGCTTTGTCGTTTCATATGATGATATATGCAACGTGAAAGGCAAAAAGTCTTTAACATTAAATCCTCTCTAATACCAAAACTTACTGTTCCACACAATCCCCCCTTCACATATAGGTTTACACACGGTAATGGTATTGGCTAACACAAGGACCTGTATCTTTGTTAACGTGTTTCATTTTTTCATACGTGTTTAATAGCCTTTATAAAACGGGGACTGGTGGAATGGGTTATAGAGCTTCCAGTTTTTCTTTATGCAGCAACTGGCATGACTTGGCTTTTGATGATGAGCAGGTTTTAGCGTATATTTTTCCAGATCCCAGCACCATTACCACTACCTCTACCACTTTGATATGGGTTAGAGAATGACATTTAACCATGTAATATTTCAGATGTTTTTTCCATAGTCCTAATCCTTGCCGACTTGCCTTTTTCTGTTGTCTAACCAAATGTTAGTTAATCAAATGATTTTGAGTTAATATTTGTTTGTGGCTCTATGTCTTTTTGTGGTTAAAAGAATATTGCCTAATTGTGGGACAACATTGTTTGAGATGGAGTAGATGATATTGTGGTTTTAAGCGTATAGCTTAGAATAAAAAGGGATAAAACTGAAATGGGCAAATATAATGGCAACTGTGAATTGATTACCTGCAAAATCAGCAACTAATGAAATAATATTAGAGTTTAGACAGAGCAGCAAAAATTACACAAAGAAAGAGGATATAATTATAAAATGGGGCAACAAATAGTTTACACTAAGCCTCAAAGCCCATAAACGCCATTAACAGGCTGTCATATGATTAATCCTATAAGTAAATAAGTCTGTAAGCAAAGTAAAAGTTAGGCAAAGTATGCAACGACTATGGCCTATATAAAAAAAACCTAATAGTAGGCAATGGATTTTGTGTAATACCTCATTTTGACTTATCAAAAACAGTTAGAAGTCTCACTATGGACTTCCATCAAACTAGATATTATGTGCCTAAGTGCAAGCCACACTGATGATACTTATCTATACGAAAAGCATCACTGATGATACTTATCTATACGAAAAGCATCACTGATGATACTTTTCTATACGAAAAGCATCACTGATGATACTTTTCTATACGAAAAGCATCACTGATGATACTTTTCTATACGAAAAGCATCACTGATGATACTTTTCTATACGAAAAGCATCACTGATGATACTTTTCTATACGAAAAGCATCACTGATGATACTTTTCTATACGAAAAGCATCACTGATGATACTTTTCTATACGAAAAGCATCACTGATGATACTTTTCTATACGAAAAGCATCACTGATGATACTTTTCTATACGAAAAGCATCACTGATGATACTTTTCTATACGAAAAGCATCACTGATGATACTTTTCTATACGAAAAGCATCACTGATGATACTTTTCTATACGAAAAGCATCACTGATGATACTTTTCTATACGAAAAGCATCACTGATGATACTTTTCTATACGAAAAGCATCACTGATGATACTTTTCTATACGAAAAGCATCACTGATGATACTTTTCTATACGAAAAGCATCACTGATGATACTTTTCTATACGAAAAGCATCACTGATGATACTTTTCTACACGAAAAGCATCACTGATGATACTTTTCTATACGAAAAGCATCACTGATGATACTTTTCTATACGAAAAGCATCACTGATGATACTTTTCTATACGAAAAGCATCACTGATGTTACTTTTCTATACGAAAAGCATCACTGATGTTACTTTTCTATACGAAAAGCATCACTGATGATACTTTTCTATACGAAAAGCATCACTGATGATACTTTTCTATACGAAAACCATCACTGATGATACTTTTCTATACGAAAAGCATCACTGATGACACTTTTCTATACGAAAACCATCACTGATGATACTTTTATATACGAAAAGCATCACTGATGATACTTTTTTATACGAAAAGCATCACTGATGATACTTTTCTATACGAAAAGAATCACTGATGATACTTTTCTATACGAAAAGCATCACTGATGATACTTTTCTATACGAAAAGCATCACTGATGATACTTTTCTATACGAAAAGCATCACTGATGATACTTTTCTATACGAAAAGCATCACTGATGATACTTTTCTATACGAAAAGCATCACTGATGTTTCCAGGCAAGGTCTGCAATAGATGTCACCTCCCCTTTAATATAGGCAGTAAATTTATTTATTTTTTATTTTCGTTACTGAACCAAGATAAAAATTTTCCATTAGTTTTTTGTTCTTGATTGTTACTGACCTTCGAGTATTTTTAAAAATGTTTTAAAATAGATAAATCATTTCCATAGACTCGTTGATGTAACAACAGTCTCCGGTGTTCATCCTTAATATAGGCAATACATTTTAATATTTCAGTGAGCTCAAAGTTTGAGTACTAATAAACTTTTAGTCATTTGTTTTTCTTTATTTATATTTTTTGGTAAACTATAGAATTCTTGTGATAAATTACAATTGACCTAATTTCCTTGTCGTTATCTTATAAGTACACACACATACCAGATATTGTTTACTTCACTCCAAAAAGTATGCTTTAATTTATTTAAAAAATATGTTTTTGCCAGAAGTTTGTGTTTATATGTATGTGAGAGTAAAACTTGCCCTCCTTTTGGGAAGAGGAAAAAACCATACCATATTTTCATCATAACTTTTGGGTTGTTTGTCGGTTGGTTGCCTCAGAATGGTCACATATTTTTGTCATAAATTTTCATACAGATCCCCCCAGGCCAGGACATATGCAATATACTCGTAGTATGTATATATGTCCTAGAAAGGTATGAAAGTAAATGTTTGTCTGGGTGTGTATTGGTGTGTAAGAGTGCGTGCGTGTTTGTTACTCTGACCAATATGTATTGACCGCATTTTATGTTGTAAAAACCAATTCATATATACAATTTTGTGTTTTTGTATGGCCAACTACCACAAAACAGACGACTAGTTTTCATAAAAATTGTTTCGAGGGAAAAAAATATTGAATTTTTCCCTTTTGCAAAAGCTACTTCTGTTTCAGAAGATAAGAGGAGAGTGCCGTGAGGGGAAAATACATATTGGTTTGATATATGGTTATGGTCATTCAAAATGCCTAAAAGTATATTTAAAAATGAAAAATATATATATCTATAGAAATTATGTCATAAACATTATTTTTAATAACATTTAACGGACAGAGATAGAAAGAGATGGGGATAAAAGATAAACAACAGGACATACAGCAGCAGCAGGACATACTCATGTTGTCATATTCTCACAAACCCGAACCTATATTTATGGTTTCAAGCAATTTGACCAGCCGCAGTGCCACCAATATCAACCGCGGTCATTGAATCATTCGGCTGTCGACCCATCCCCCTTTTAGCCCCATCTCATATAGGCTAACTCTATTCGGGGGCACCATGAACTGGCATTGTCCCCAACCGACATTATGTCAACATATCATCCAACATCCAACAGTGTCTGCAACATCATTTTCACATTACTCAAAGCTTATAAAATTTAATGTTTATTATTTAATAAAAATTTTATTAAAAAACAATTTATGATGTGTTATGATGACACTATAAAAGAACCTATGAAAATGTGTTTAATTTCCATTTAATTCAATTTTTTCCCTTTTTTGTGTATCATTTCAGGTGGTCTACAAATTGAAAACAGTCGTGAAGAGGATCAAGGC
>OZ005737.1:51370256-51442756 GCA_963930755.1 Eudasyphora cyanicolor | reverse complement strand
TTATTTTATTTTATTTTATTTTATTTTATTTTATTTTATTTTATTTTATTTTATTTTATTTTATTTTATTTTATTTTATTTTATTTTATTTTATTTTATTTTATTTTTTATTGTATTTTATTGTATTTTATTGTATTTTATTGTATTTTATTTTATTTTATTTTATTTTATTTTATTTTATTTTATTTTATTTTATTTTATTTTATTTTATTTTATTTTATTTTATTTTATTTTATTTTTTCTTTTATTTAATTTGTCTTTTATTATCCCCTCACCTTAGAGAGGAGGGTATATATCATTTGCTACGAACCAAAAGTGTAACACATCGAAGGAGTGACCTAAGACCCTAAGTATGTTCGGCGGATATCCCTTTTGGGTAATTTTAAGTCGAATGATCAATGTCCGTCCGTCCGTCTGTCTGTCCGTCTGCTGGCTGGTGCGCACGATAACTCTCGAAAAGAGTAACCGATTGAATTCAAATTTGGTATGTGGTAATATTTTCTTCTATCTCCAGCTGAGTTCGAAGATGGGCCATATTGGTCCACTCCTTCTAGTACCTCCCCCACAAAGGGTTAACATTTAGTGAAATATTGATTATTTAATAACTTCTATACTGCTTATTTGAATCTTCTGAATTCTACACATAGAAAAATGGGCGAAGTTGCCACGCCCCTTTTGGTACCTCCCACACAAATGGACAATTTTGAACCAAAAGTTTATAGCTTATAACTTTATTGCCAGTGCATACAAAGACTTGAAATTTTGTACAGTGTTATGTTTTTATAGTACCTAGAGTCCAGAGAAAAGTGACCGTTATTGGGACGCCCCTTTTGGTACCTCTCACACAAATGGTCCATTTTGTACCAAAAGCAAACAGCTTTTAACTTTAATACCAGTACATACTTTAAAGCTATTAAATTCAATTTAAATTGATAATAATTTAAATAAAACAAAAAAATAAATAAATTTACTAATTTTTGTTGAGACTCAAGGTCAGGGGATTCATTAGTCGGTTTAACCAACTGAACTTTCTTACATGTTTTTTATTTTATTTTATTTTGAACTGAATCGAGTAAAAACTGCAATAATTTTTGAATTGAAAATTTGTTAAAAAAAACTCGTAGATCCGTCTTTGATTCGTTGGAACTAAACTAGACAGTTTGAATAAATTGACCAAAAAAGATTATACAAATATTTAATTTTTATTAAAACGTATTTCAGGTGCCCAGGATTTGACTCCCGAAAGTAATATACCCATTGGCCGCAACATTTTGGAATTGACCAACATACAACAGAGTGGTAATTATACCTGTATCGCCGCCTCTTCATTGGGTCAAATCGAAGCCACAGCAGTGGTGAAAGTTCAATGTAAGTTTTAATCTATTTTGTATTAAGAATAAATGACTATTACATTTTTATATGTACGAGTATCTATTAAAATTCTTCTTATTCAATCCATTAAATTTACTTTATTGTGCTTATGTTTCACCCCTTTAGCTTTGCCAACAGCCCCCACAGATATACAAATTTCTGAAGTAACAGCCACCTCTGTTCGTCTCGAATGGTCTTATAAAGGTCCCGAAGACCTACAGTATTATGTGATACAATACAAACCAAAAAATGCTAATCAGGTAAGTTATAAAAACAAAAAACAAAATTTTCTAAACAAAAAAATAGAGATTAAATCCGATATGGTTAAAATGATATAATTAACATTTTTAAAAAATATTGTTTGCACTTTCGTTAAACTTTTTTCTTTTCTGTTAAATATCTTTCAGGCTTTTAGTGAGATTAGTGGCATTATAACCATGTACTATGTGGTACGAGCACTGAGTCCCTATACTGAGTATGAATTCTATGTGATAGCTGTAAATAATATCGGTAGAGGACCACCATCAATACCAGCGACTTGTACCACTGGTGAGACCGGTAAGTATAAATGGACATGAAAAGCATCAGCAAGTTTTAAAAAGCTCTTAAAAGCTGCAAGTAAAGAGAATTTAGAAGCTTTCATTAACTGGAGACTCTAAAACGATAGGAATTACGTAGATCACAAAGAGCTTTAGAAGCTTTAAAAGCTTATTAATCCAAAAAATCTGTTTGATTAAATAATCGGAGATTTTAGATTAGTGGGGTTTATTCCATATTTATAAATGACAAATGTGGTCTTCAGTAAAGCTTTTGAGCTTTTTTGATTTCATATTCCAAAAGTTTGTCTTAAAGCTTTAAATATAATGCAATTTTTTTGGCGCCCTAATAACATTTCTTCTCAATAAGGTCGTTCCTTGCTACTTTTCTCTCAAAATCTTTACAAATATTATAATTTTATTCCAAGAATGTGTTTAATATGTGACAGAGAAAATTTTCTATTTAATCTTGAAATATTCATAGATTTCTACATTTGAAAAAAACGTCTTCTTAACCAAAAGCTTGAATGTTTTAAATATAGAACCAAATTGATTGAATTCAAAGCCGTTACTTATGCCAAGCTTTGCACAGGATGACGGAAAACATAAATTCTCAATTGTTTGTATATGGCTAAGTCGAGAGTTATATGTAAAGAGCTTTATTGCTAAGTTGACAATAAGCCCTGTCGGTGCTTTCATTTGTGTTGAGGGTGCATTTAAAACCCCATTTAAAAGCTCTCTATAATATTTTCTAATATTAAAAAGTTTTTTTATATATAAATGTATCTTTTTTATATCACCTCTTAGCAATTTCAATAATTTAATGTATTTTCCATATGTCTTCTCTTTTTTTCTCTCTTTCCATGCCGAACCGTAAAAAGGATTTTATTTCCATTTTTCTCGAGTTTCGTTTCTCGTTTCGTTTTGCTTGATTTTGTCATAAAATTTATGACCGTTATTATCTTTTAAGTTTCATTATGATTTCGTCTTTTCTCTCTCCCCATCTCTCCTGAAAATAACCACTCAAAAAACCATTTTTGTCTTCTTTTTGTTTCTTCTCGTCTTTTAAAATGTATGTGTCGTTTTGAAACATCCAAAAAAACAACGCACACATATTTTATTGCTTTCACATTTTGGACGGCGCATAATTTACATTCGTATATTTAGGCGATTTTACATATGGTGGAGCAAGTAAGTACCCCATGTCTTTATGTCTTTATTGTACATCGTTATTCACATACGTATACCGGGACACACTCAGTAAGACTTTGACTGCACTTCGCATATAACTACAAAAAAAAATGAAAGGAGAAAAATGGCATCCTTAAGAAGGAATAAAAGTTTGAATTTTTATTATATCTCCTCCTAAAGAAGCCCTTAGATTTCTTTCAGTGGGCGCTCTCTTTTTGTTGCTTTCTACACTTTTATTTAACTACCTGTCATTAAGTTAAAACACTCTAAAAGCTTTTTGCCTTCGCCTCTCCTTATCGCTTTATCCTGGAGTCCTCCTTGCTGGCATCTTGTGCTGTGTGCGAGTGCGAGTGTGTGTGTCATAAAGAAACTATATGGACACACTTATGCTCATATCAATGCCTTTGAATAGGAAAGAAAATGGCAATAAATGCAGGAAGTTATTGCAATTTAAACATAAAAATGGCAACAAGAATAATGACAGTGGTTGCATGGCTGAGCTACTGGTTAAAAAAAGGGTTATCAACAAAAAATGTATAGGACATTGCATTGCAACTGCTAAAACTTAATTTTATTTAAAATTGTTATTTTTCTAGAAATGAAATAAATCTTCAGAATTAAAAATATTCAGAAAAATTATTTGATTAGAATTGGTATACACATATTTAATGTTTAGTTGAAATTTTTTATTTTTGCTAAACAGAAGTAACTATCCGAAACTAAATACGAGTATATCCTTAAACAATATTTGATTATTTTTTTTATATTTCCTAAAAATATTGCATTTTAATTTGTAGCCACACAATTTTGTTATGATTAGTCTCAATATCCTTTTTTGAAAATGTTCATGGCTCACATCTGCATCCATTATCCTTAAAATATTGTTTTTATTTGATTACCCTTTGGCTGTGGTATTGGCTGCGGCAGTAACGTTGAACACAATAGGAAAGCTCTTATAAGATTATTGTGCAATTGCATATTAACAATTGGATATTTCGTAAAATCACACTTATGTACAGAAGAGTGTGCGGGTATCAATGGTTTTTCCAAAAGGCCTTATTCTCAGATAGACGAACTGAAAATCCAGCGGGAAGACATTCTCGAAGAAGGGATCATGGAATACGCTTCGAATCTATTTCCTATGGTTTAAGAGTTGGCGCTCTTCTAAAGGGTCTTATCACACCCATCACTGTGAATCCTTAAGCACATTAGGTCTTATTGTCGATACCAGTTACTTTCGGTATTTCTCTTGTAAGCCCTTCTTTCGATTTTTCTTCTTCATGAAAGCCTTAATTGTATTACAAACAAAGAAAGCGGAAAGATCTGCTCGAAGAAGACTATAATGAAATGAGCTTCGCATCTTTTCCCCAGAGGTTTGATAGCAGGCCTCCTTCTAAAGGGGCCTTATCATGCCCATCACTGTGAATCCTGCAACACATTCTTTCGCAAGTATTGAATATGTGTGTGTGCGAACCTCGTAATGGTATATAAACACTTTAGGATTATTCTTTTACGGTCTGTGTTGTGTATAAGTGCATTGAATGCAATCGTTGCATTTTCACTCTCTCTCTCACTCTCTCCTTAACCACTCAAAGATGCAGACTTTCGCATTCGAGTGTGAATGTCATGAATGAGTCCAATATATGATCAGAAAGATTATTGTATTAACATTTTTGCAGCTGTTGATACTTTTGTTATTAACATTATTCTTGTTCTTGTTGTTATTGTTCTTTTCTGAACTTTCATTATGTAAAGTGTTTCCTTTATTTGGCCATAATATGCTGGGTCAATCGATACATTTTGTTATTGTTTTCTCTCGGACATTCGAAGTTAAATGTTGTCAGTTGGGAAGGAAAAATATGAAAATGAAGACAAAAATTGTCATATATGTATGTCTTAAATAAATTTATATAAACCCAGAAGCTTACAAGCTTTAAGAGATAGTGAAGGGATGTCACAATATGAGAATTTTTTTTTATAAAAATATTTTCCTCTCATTTAAAGAGCTGTAAACAAAGGAGAGCTATGTCACAATGTGGGAAACATTATTTTTGGGAATAATGATTTTCTCAGATTTAAATAATGTCAGAAGCTTTAAATTTATCGATTAACAGCTTTGTCAGATCGTGAAGGGAGATTGTAATAAAGAACGAATTAAGGAGTCAGAAAAGTTAATGGTTCTTTAAATATAAAAATTATATCAGAAGCTTTAAAGCTTTGACAGATAGTGACGGAGTGTCACCCTATGAGAAAATAATCTAAATAATATTTCAATGTTTTCTTAAATATTAAAGAATGGATACCAGAAGAATACCAGAAGGGCTATTTTAGAAATGAGATGAAAATATATAGATAATATAAGAAGCTTTAAAGATAAAACGGTTCCTTTTATAAGTTTTTCATAAGAGGACAGAAGACATACAAACGTCCGAGAAGTATTTTCAAATGCCATCTGCGGAGAGCTTTGCTATTATTTTGACTGTCAGCTCTGATAAGGTGTGTCTACCTTCAATTGTCTTTGAAGGAAAGCTTTGTAGGGAATGAGCTTTTTACATAAAATAATATCAGATGCTTAAAATTGATTTGATTAATAGCATTGTCAGAACGTCAAGGGAAGTTGTAATATAGGACGAATTAAGAGCCGATAAATCAGAAAATATAACGTAGCTCAAAAGCTTTTACTTAACGTAAAGGTATACAAACTTCTATAAAAAAAAGTTAAATGTTCTCTTAAATATTAATGAGCTGTAAAAGAAATAATATCGGAAGCTTTAAAGCTGAAACAGTTCTCTATTAATAGCTTTATCAGATTGTGAATAAATCCAGTATGAAAGCTTTAAAACTTTGACTGAAAGTGAAGGTCTGCCAAAATGTGAGAAAAAGATTTAAATAATATTTTCTCTTTTTTTAATATCAAAGGATGAAAATGAAGAGATATATAGAGAAATGAGCTTTAACTATCAAATTAATGTCAGAAGCTTTAAAGCCCGAGCGGATTTTATCTTATACTGCAATTCTTATACATATAAGACAAATATTGTAGTCGGAAATATTAATGCAGCTTTTAATATAAAAAATAATTTTAGACGCTTTAAAGCTTTCATAGATCGTGAAAGTTGTTAAAACGTGAGAGACATCCAAATAATATTTTAATCTTCTCATATGTATTAAAGGACTAATACAAAATGGAGCTATGACGGGAGCAACTCTCAGGTACGAATAGAATATGTAAAATGATAAGTCTCCTAGATGCAGGGGAACATTTAATGAAAGTTCTACTACCTACCTAGAATCCCGAATTAGGCCACATTTTTGGCTCTATTATTCTGTGAATTTGTTATAGAGAGAATTTTCGCCACAGGAATGAAAAATGTTAATTGATAAATCTCTAAGTTTATAGGGACACAATATCAGTCACAGAATAAGTCCAACCTAAAAGCAATTATATTTTAATTTTTTAGAGTAAAATTTTCTCTGAAAAAAAGATTATTTCTCTGAAAAGAACATCATATCGTTAGTAAATTCTGATCCAGTCAATAAACTTCTGCAGTGAAAAGCGTTGCGTTTCATTAAAGTCGAAACAAACAAATATTTTTCTAAAGCAATTGCTTCGATAAATATTTTCTACCGAAAATGTTTTTATATTTATTTGATTTTGAGCTAAAAATTCCAACACCTCCGACATCTGCGCTTCCCGAATAATCAAATCGTAAAACCAATTAAAGTTTTATTCATTTAAACTTAAACTTTAAAATGTAGCGGAGAAGAGAAAAGCGTTAGAATTCCTCCAGGAAACGTAATTAAACAATTCTGCTTGTGCCTTCTCATTAATGCTCTTAGAAAATTGTGGAACTTCATTAAAATGTATTTCACTTTTACCAACGTCCTTTCCGACCAACCATCCGACCACTGCGTCAACCAATTCTCTTCAGTCCCAAATCCTGTCCGCCACCACTTCCGTGAAAAACCCATGTGCCCTGAGGTGAAGCTTAACCTTGAATTAAAGTAATAAAAGTTTTCGCGCGCTTTAGCATTGTTAGACAGCGTACATTGAGTTAAGGATGTTGTGGGTGCTACTAGCGTGACCGTTTATTATGAATGTGGGTTAGTTGAGGAGAACAGGACCCAATTATACTTAAAATGGAAAGGAGAAGCAGAATGCTTGCTGCAAAACATCGAGAAAACCGCAGCTGACTTAATTAAAAGCAATAACCAAAAGCAAAAATATTTCATAAACATTCATGAACCGAATTAAATGAGGAAAAGTTGCCACAGACAGATAGACAAACAGATGTAGTGCCGAGGACCAAACAAACAAGCGAACAAAAAACGACCTACAACCCACTCTCCCGCCCACCTTGCACTGACTGGCCTTTAAGCCCTAAAGTAGGCAATAGGAAAACTTTTAATTAACCAAATGCTGTATGCTTCGAAAAAAAAACACAAAGAGAACAATGTTGAATTGAATAGTGAGTGGTACGGAACAAACGTACGTGTTCTCAATGTTACCACAAAAAAATCCAAAACAGATCAAGACTTAAAAAATCGGTTGGTATAGGTTTTTAAGTTTTTTTGTTTCTTTTTTGCATTTTTTCAAACATGTAAAGAATACCTTAAGCGTTAGTTTCATTTTACAGACTTTTAGTATTCCGACATCGAAACCAAATCGAAATGTTTTTACGTGATTTTACTGCAGGTCGTATAAATTTTTTTCATCTTGGATTTTGCCTAGGCAATATAGAACAATGGAATCCGTATTGAACTGGTTTCTCGAAGGGAGAGAAATTTTGCAACAGCAAAAAAAGGAGTAAAAGCAAATTTATTTCGCAAACATGCAAATTACGATTTAAAAATGCGCAAGCTCTCTTCATTTGCTTCGAACAAAACAGCACTTTTGTTGAAATAAAAATAAATGTAAAAATGTATTTCATTTGGTTAGAGAACGTTGGTTAGATAATGAGGTTGGATAACGTAGGGTAGATAACGTAGGTTAGATAACGTTGGGTAGATAACTTAGGTTGGATAACTTAGGTTAGATAACTTAGGTTAGATAACTTAGGTTAGATAACGTATGTTAGATAACGTAGCTTAGATAACTTAGCTTAGATAACGTAGGTTATATAACGTAGGTTAGACAACGTAGGTTAGATAACGTAGGTTAGATAAGGTGGGTTAGACAAAGTAGGTTATATAAAGTTGGTTAGATAACTTAGGTTAGATAAAGTAGGTTAGATAACGTAGGTTAGATAACGTAAGTTAGATAACTTAGGTTATATAACGCATGTTAGTTGACGTAGGTTAGATAACATAGCTTAGATAACGTAGGTAAGATAACTTAGGTTATATAACTTAGATTAGATAACGTAGGTGAGATAACGTAGGTTAGATAACCTAATTTAGATAACGTAGTTTAGATAACGTAGGTTAGATAACGTAGGTTAGATAACGTAGGTTAGATAACGTAGGTTATATAACGTAGGTTAGATAACGTAGGTTAGATAACGTAGGTTAGATAACGTAGGTTAGATAACGTAGGTTAGATAACGTAGGTTAGATAACGTAGGTTAGATAACGTAGGTTAGATAACGTAGGTTAGATAACGTAGGTTAGATAACGTAGGTTAGATAACGTAGGTTAGATAACGTAGGTTAGATAACGTAGGTTAGATAACGTAGGTTAGATAACGTAGGTTAGATAACGTAGGTTAGATAACGTATGTTAGATAACGTATGTTAGATAACGTAGGTTAGATAACGTAGGTTAGATAACGTAGGTTAGATAACGTAGGTTAGATAACGTAGGTTAGATAACGTATGTTAGATAACGTAGGTTAGATAACGTATGTTAGATAACGTAGGTTAGATAACGTAGGTTAGATAACGTAGGTTAGATAACGTAGGTTAGATAACGTAGGTTAGATAACGTAGGTTAGATAACGTAGGTTAGATAACGTAGGTTAGATAACGTAGGTTAGATAACGTAGGTTAGATAACGTAGGTTAGATAACGTAGGTTAGATAACGTAGGTTAGATAACGTAGGTTAGATAACATAGGTTAGATAACGTAGGTTAGATAACGTAGGTTAGATAACATAGGTTAGATAACGTAGGTTAGATAACATAGGTTAGATAACGTAGGTTAGATAACGTAGGTTAGATAACGTAGGTTAGATAACGTAGGTTAGATAACGTAGGTTAGATAACATAGGTTAGATAACGTAGGTTAGATAACGTAGGTTAGATAACGTAGGTTAGATAACGTAGGTTAGATAACATAGGTTAGATAACGTAGGTTACATAACGTAGGTTAGCTAACGTAGGTTAGCTAACGTAGGTTAGATAACGTAGGTTACATAACGTAGGTTATTTGACGTACAGAAACACAAAGTTCAGTGATTTTATGGCAGTCGATTGTGTTTCCTATAACTGTTACCTGAACATTATTTTTCAAATCATAGCCATATAAACTCTACTGTCCAACAGTAAAGTGTCATTATTTGAAGTATGAAATTTTCTTATTTTTTAAGATAAGCACATATGTGGCTCCCAATCTTTAAAGCTATCCCACATTTTTTCCCACTGTATGAATTTACAACCATCACAAAACCGTAAACCAAAAACTTTCCTATAAAATGGTAATTCGGTCTCTAGCATTTCTATCTTCCTATCTCGCGCTCATAAACTCCTAGACTCACTTTAAAATATCCTCCGGCTATTGGAAAACCATTTTAAACGAGTGTGCGTGCGTGGCTTTCCTTCGCTGTGGTGGTGTAAACACAACATCCGGTTTCGGATGTTGTTGTAATTGTGCCATTGGTTTCCGGTATTTACCATAAAGCTTTTTATATTGCGGCCATTCGTTGTAAGCGAGAGAGCTTTATCCTCCTCAGTTTCCGAGGCAGTTACACATGAAAGGATATGCAAAATAAAAATCACCGAGATCCTGAACTTTTATTGCCACAATTATACTTATCAAACAGGCAATAACGTATTGAAACAATTGCCAATCATGAGAGCGTATCTCGGGCGCAACTGCTTCTTTTGATGTTGTTGTTGCTGTTATTGGATCTCTATCTTGACATGGGCATAACCATAAAACGTTAAATTAAATCACCTTAAATTTGTATTGATGTTTTTGCGCATTCAATGGAAATTGGCAAAATCGAAAGTTGTTTCTTTTTTGAAGAAGAGATTTGGGAAGGGAATTTTTGGGAGTGTGAGAAATGCTATGCTGCAAGTTTTAAGTTATCTAGTTCTTAAAGGTTTTTGCTAAGGATGTTGTGCATGATTTTTTTTCTTGGATTTTCAAAAAAAATATTCTCAGACAAAGCTAAATATGAAGAAAAATTAATAAGTCGCGAAGACAAAAGTGGGTCCTGCAAAATTTTAATACCAACAAATTATATCTTCTTATATTTATTATTGTTTTTTAAAGTAACGAAATTTCTTTGAAGTAACGAAATTGTTTCATTTATATTCAAAGAAACGATTGTCTTAGATTTTTCAAAAAACTCTTCTTTGTTTCTTTGGCGGTAAAATAATTATACATTTCATTGTATCAATTAACTTTGTTTTTGTTGCAATGACTTTATTAAATCAGGATTCATATCGTATTTACTGACCTTTTTTACTACTATTTACGAAATGCTAAAGGTTGCGTCCTGTGCTAACTAACCATTAATTAGGAAGAATCATAGTACACGTTGCCACGGACGTTTTAAGGCTTTCATTTATTTATATTTAAAAATAAACATGAAAATTACTACAAATGTACTCTGAAAATGTTGAATGTTAACGAGATGTACTCATATAAATGAAGAAACTAAAAATAAAAAATTTAAAAGTCAGCAGCAACAACCTCTGAAACTTTGAAAAGATGTGTGGCGGTGGAGCGTTAGAGGTATGGAAAGGGCAGAGAGTTGGAAGAGTAAAAAAACGAGAACAAAAACCCCATTACAAATGTCAAGCACATTTGCCAACAGTGTCAGTATGAGGTCAAAAATATCAGCTTACCAAACAGAGCAACAAACATAACGTGAACCAGAAACAAACACAAACAAACATAAATCCACTTATATACTCGTACAAATACATACGAGTATGTACGCTGAAAAAAATCAACAATTCCAAAGATTCAAAAATGCATTCTTAAACATAAGACAATTTACTTGATATTAAGGTAATTTTCTTAAGTTTGAATATGAAATGTCATTATTTTAAAGATTATGAAGACTTTAAAGCAAAATCTAAATGTTATTATGCACTTCAAAGATTAAATTGGAACATTCATACAAATTGGAACATTCAAAAGTAAGTACGCTGAAAAAAATCAACAATTCCAAAGATTAAAAAATGCATTCTTAAACATAAGACAATTTACTTGATATTAAGGTAATTTTCTTAAGTTTGAATATGAAATGTCATTATTTTAAAGATTATGAAGACTTTAAAGCAAAATCTAAATGTTATTATGCACTTCAAAGATTAAATTGGAGTTTTCTTAAGTTTGAATATGAAATGTCATTATTTTAAAGATTATGAAGACTTTAAAGCAAAATCTAAATGTTATTATGTATTTCAAAGATTAAATTGGAACATTCATACTAAAATTTAAGACAAGTTACGAAATATTTATGACAATTTCTTATGTTTTAATATTTAGTTCCGTTATTTTAAAGCTCTTTTGGGCAAAATCTTGGAATTATTTTTTATAATCCATTTTAATGATTATGATGTCTTTGAAGCAAAGTCTTTAAATTGTTATTGTTTCAAATATCAAATGGCGACATTCGTACCTAAATTTAAGACAATTTACTTTTTACAATTTACCAATTTATTAAGGCCAATTTCTAAAGTTTAAATAGTCACAGTCCTTATTTTAAAGATGTTTTGAGTAAAATCTAGGCCCTCGTTTTTCTGTTTGTCACACATAATTTAAAGTAATGTTCTTAAGTTTAAATATGGAATGTCATTATTTACAGATTAGGATTTTTTTGTTACAAAATCTGTAAAACGTTATAATTTCAAAGAATAGATAGGGACATTCAGTTCAAGATAATTTACTAATTATTATTACAAAGTTTAAATATGGAATTTTATTATATTTACGATTGGATTTTGCTCCAATCTTTAAGATAAGAACAATGTTTTTCAGTGTATAACATATAATATTAAGTACATAATCTTAATTTCAAATAGAAATTTAGATTATTTTATAGATTAGGCTGTCTATGAAGCAAATTCTCTAAGGCAAATTAACTTAAAATTAAGGACATTTTCTGAAGTTTAAATATAAAATTACATTATTTGAAAGATTGTCAAGTCTTTGGAGCAAAAATATTAATGTTATTTGAACAATTTGTTTCAGTTCATAAGTACACACATAATTTAAAGAAATTTTCCTAGGTTAAAATATGAAATGTCATTATTTAAAAGATTAGGGTGTCTTTTGAACTTTATTATTACAAAGATTAAAAGGGCACTTTCATACCTAAATTTAAAATTACTTAATTGTAATGACAATTTCCTATGTTTAAAGATGAATTGTTATTATTTTAAGGATTATGCTGTCCTTAGCAAAATCTTTAAGATTATAAAAATGTTTTAATTTGTTTAAAGAAATTTTCTTTAAATGTGAAATATCATTGTTTTAAAGATAAGGATGTCTTTGGATCTTAATCCATAAAATGATATAACTTTAAAGATTAATTAGGACCTTTCATACTTAAACTTAAGATAATTAATTACTTAATATTATACACATTTTCTTAAGTTTAAATCTAAAATTGCATTATCTTTAAGATTAGAACGTCTTTAGAGCAAAATCTTTAAGATTCGAATAATGTTTTAATTTCTTTAAAGAAATTTTCTTTAGCTTAAATGTTAAATATCATTATTTTAAAGATTGATGTCTTTGGATCTAAATCTATAAAATGTTATAACTGTAATGATTCATTAGTGACTTTCATACTTAAACTTAAAACAATTATTTACTTAATATTAGACACATTTTCTTAAGTCTAAATATCATTATTTTCAAGATTATAACGTCTTTGGAGCAAAATCTTTAAGTTTACAATAATGATGTCACCATTTACACATATAATTTATAAAAATGTTACTAAGTTTAAATATGAAATATTTTTATTTTAAAGATTAGGATGTCTCTGATGCAAAATCTTTAAAAAGTTGTTATTGCAATGATCTTCCTAAATTTACAAAAATTCTTACTATTAATGGCAATCCCTTATATTTAAGATGAAATGTAATTATTTTAAAGATTATGGTGTCCTCAGAGCATAATCTTTAAGATTATAAAATTTATAATTTGTTTAAAGAAATTTTTTTAAGTTTAAATATGAATTACACTATTTTATAGATTAAAATGTTTTTGGATCTACATCTATAAAATGTTATAACTTTCATACTTAAACTTATGACAATTAATTACATAATATTTCTTAAGTTTAAATCTGATATGTCATTATTTTCAAGGTTATGACGTCTTTAGAGCAAAATCTTGAGATATGAAACATTTCTCAGTATATACAAACATAATTTAAAGAAATTTTCCTAACTTTAAATACGAAATTTCATTATTTAAAAGATTGGGATGTCTTTGGAGCAAAATCTGTAAAATGTTATTATAGCTATGATTAAATGGGGATATTCCACCACTTCTTAAGTTTAAGGATGAAATGTCATTATTTTAGAGATTATGATGTTCTTGGTTAAAAATCTTAAACGTAAGATTTTTTTTATTTATTTAAAGAAATTTTCTTTAGTTTAAATATTAAGTACCTTTATTTTAAAGATTATTGGTTATGCTGTCCTTAGAGCAAAGTCTTTGAAATGTTATAATTTCAAAGATTAAATAGGGGCATTCATACTTAAAATTAGGAAAATTTACTTAGTAATAAGTTCATGTTCCTCTGATTACATACGGTATTATTTAAAAGATCGACACGTCTTTAAAAAGCAATATTAAAACAATTTTTTTTAGTTTAAAAATTTCATGAAATTATTTGAAGTTTAAATATAAATTTTAATTAGTTTAAATATTAGTTTAAATATTATAATCTTTTGAAAAAAAATCTTAAAAAATGTTATAATCTCAAATATTAAGTGAGGACATTCATACATAGACTTAAGATATGTTATTTAATATAAAGGACAGTTTTTTAAGTTTAAGAGAACATCCTTTGAGTAAAATATTTAAACTTAGACAACTTTTTCACTTAATACACGGAAAAAAATGTTGTTGTGTTAAAATTAAAGATTTGCGCCAAAGATGTCCTTAATCTTTGAAATAAGTTTATTTTCTACATAGAATTAAGAAATTTTACTTAATATTAGACAACTTTTTTGCTTAATACAAAAGGACAGTTTCTTAAGTTTAAATTTGAAAGGTTTTTATTTTAAATATTAGAACATCCTTAGAGTAAAATATTTAAACTTATGGTGGATTCTTTTCTGCAAAAAAGTGCAACACTTGCATTGCCCTTTTTCCGAAAACAGCACTATTATATCGCTTTTTTGAAATTTTGAAATTTTAGTTGTGCTAAATTCGAGTAACTTAATTACCAAATTTCAAAAAAGTATCACAAAAGTGCCGTTTTCTGAAAAAGGGCAATGAACATGTTGCACTTTTTTGCAGAAAAGAATTCGCCATTAGACTACTTTTTTACTTAATATACGGAAAAAATGTTGTCTTAAAATTAAAGATTTGCGCAAAAGACGTCCTTAATCTTTGAAACAAGTTAATTTTCTACTGGGAATTAAGAAAATTTACTTAATATTAATGAAATTATATATGTATATTTTAAGTACACAATGTACTTATTTTTAAGACTAAGGACGTCTTTGGCGAAATTATTTAATTTTATGATAACATTTTTTTTCAAGTAAGTACATTTTCTTAAGTTTTCACATAAATTATCATTATTTTAAAGACTAAGAGGTCTTTGGAGAAATGTTTTAATATTAGGAGACATTTTTCTCAGTGTATAAGTACATATGTACATATAACGTATAATCAATGAGATCTACCCACTCTCACATACCATATGCAGTTTACATGAACACACACATGCATTTTAAGTTCCTCTACATTCACTTTTACTTGGTTGTGTTGTTGTTGATGTTGTCTGATTGCATACCAATACATGAACCCATCATACGCACACACACACACACACACATGCCACACTTTCTAATGGTGACAGCGCATACATTAACATTTTAGCATTCATATGCTGCTTCAAACAAATACACATGCTCCTCGCATACTCTCACTCTTGCCCCCCGTATCATACGCAAAAGGATTATAAAAGGACCTCCATTGCCCAGGCAAACAAACACCAATGCAAGTGGACAAAATAGTGCACTAAACTTTAGTCATTCTTTGGCTCACTCCCTCCCTCCCACTCTCTCTCTTTAATTCTGTCTCCCTTCCTACCGCTCACTTTTGAAAATATAAGATTTTGGTCCTTAGGTCTGACTCTGATGTCTGTCTTTTCGACCTCCCCCCAAAAATGCAGTTCCGATGATATGATAGTGGATATTGGTTGCTGTAATCGGTAAAATGTTAAAGTTTAAGAGCATATCTCAAACTGTATACTCGTATAGTGCAGAAGGTTTGGGTGTGTGTGTGTTTCAAAATTACAAACAAACAGCAGCTGGCGGTTGAATTATGACCATTAAAAAGACGAGACTTGCAAACTTCTATATGACTTATCCGAATGTATTGTAAATGCTGATATATAAATAGTTTCTTGCCGCTATCATCTTCGTTACCAACCTTATGTTTTTGTAGAATTGTATACAACATAACTGATTGACGCTTGTCACAAATGAAAGCATTGTCATTAACTGTTTGGTTTATACTGCAGTGTAAAGTTGGCATATATATCAGTATATTTGATGTTTTCCCTTCTTCAGCATAATTCAATCCCAGAGGCTGTATTTAGATAAATCGAGACTCAAAAGATACATATCGAGTGAAACTATAAAAAAAGTAAAAAAAATCTCGCAAACGAACCCTCTGAACTTTCGAACTTTTTCCACACACACACACACTTGCAATCTTTGCAGCGATTTTGGTTTTTTTTCGAATTTTCTATTACATTTGTGGTGTATAGGTATATCCTTTTACACGATTCGTTAGGAACAAGTAAAAACTTCTGCTACCACAGCAGAACACACACACATCAGCACACATATTCAGATAGTAACACATCCATAGGATTGCTGGTCTTCCGATATGAAAATGCTATACACTTTTTATAGGCAAAACTAAATATTTTACACTTATACATACATGCATAAATATGTGCAAACTTTCCTCGTTTCCGTGTATGGGTTTTTGTGCATGTATGTGTGCGTGTATGTGTATGTGAATTAACCTTAAAAAGTTATGTATCTGAAATGCGTTTTAAATGTTGATGTTCTCTCTAAATGGACTATGGTTCATGGCAGCCAAGTAAAAAAATCGAATCGAGTAAACACGCTTAGGTTTACCCCGAAAAAATACACTGTGTGAAGGAATCCGGGAAATATGGGGCTATATCAAACAAGGATGGCATGTGAATAGTTTCGGGCACAAAGAAGGTCATATTACCAAATTTCTGCCCGATTCGTTGAAATTTATGGTTTTTGTTGCGTTAAGAAGTAAAATGTTGAGGGACCTTTGTATGGGGGCTATATCAAACCATGTACCTATGGCTACCGTTGTTCGTGTGAGGATTTCCGGGTATAAATAAACCCCAGTTACCAATTTTCAGCCCGATCAGTTGGACATTTGTGGTCTCTATGGCGTTAAGAAGTCAAATCGGGGAGATGCTACATATGGGAGCTATATCAAAATATGAACCGATATTGACTATTTTCAATCCCAAGTTACCTGCAGCTATAAGAAGTATCTATGCAAAATTTCAGTCATTTAGCTCAATTATTATAGACTGTAGTGTGACGACAACAGACGGATGGACATGGCTAAATCGTCTTATAATTTTACGACGATTAAGAATATATATACTTTATTGGGTCGCAGATCAATATTTAGAGGAGTTACAAACGGAGTGACACAATTAATATGCCCCCCATCCTATGGTGGAGAGTATAAAAAGTCGCCGTCAGGTTTCCAACGAATATTATATTATAAAGGGTGGTTAAATTTTAAAGGCCGATGTTGATTTTGAATAAAACTCAAATTATTTAGGAAATTATTGCCATTTCTTTTTATTATGATAATATTGGTATGGTTCAATTATGTATGGAACAAAATATCGGCCAAATGGCCGACGCTACCTCGGTGACACACCTCCATTCGATGGTCCAAATTTTCGATGACGCCGAATTATCTCATCCTTTAACTCTTGAATTGTTGCTGGCTTATCGACGTACACCTTTTCTTCCAAATAACCCCAAAGAAAGAAGTCCAACGGTGTCAAATTGGTGGCCAATTGACATCGCCACGACGCACCGTGGAATATTTTCACACAAGACGCGGCAAAAATTAGAAGGAATTGAGCTAGAGCTTTGAAATTTGGTACATACCACTCATTTCGCCTAATTAGCTAAAAAACAATTTTTTGTTTAAATCCGCCCATAACCACGGCTACTTCCCACATAACCTAAAATTAAAAATCTTAGTATTTTTCTCAATTTAGCATTTATATTATTACAAATCGCTTGTAGAGATTGTATTTGAGTCCTCAATTATATAAAAATTACAAGTGCCACGCCCAACGCCCATATATCAATTTAAATTTTATACGATAACTAAAGCGTAATACATCAGCTCAACATTTGCAAAAAAAAATCATGATGAAATAGTTTACAGTTTTTTGTTAATTAATCAATCATTCCAACTATCCTGAAAAATCATCATTGATTTAGCAATGTGTTCATTAATAATACGTCATTTTTAAAGCATACTTTTAGGAATATGTCGAAAGGACACACAAACAATGAGGCATGTATATATATAGTCGATTGGCAAACAAATGTTCGCTTATATGAATATTTACCTTGTTCATGTCGGTTGCCGTTTAATTCGGTCTGTAATCGTTGATTTAAACAGAGATACTCTCTCGGCTCAAGACCAGCTTGCTTTTATACATGCTTTATATGCTTTTTGTTATATATGCAGTCATTTGCCCCTTAAGGTATGCTTTGGTAATGTTGTTCAATACATAGCAACATGGACTAAAAATAACGAATTTTGGATTGTTTTTTGCCGAGTAGGTTTTACCATTTCGTTAAATAAATCAACATAGGCAGGTATAGGCAGAATTTTCTTTTCGCAATGGTTAACTAAGTCCCTAGTTTATAAATTGTTGTTAATGACAAGACCTCGGTCGGCCTGGGAAGTATAGTTTTATCCTGGATAAAATGAAACACCCTGATTTTTGGCAACTTGCAAGTAAACCACAGATTAAATAGGAAAATGACAAAACAATTATATTTTTTTAACGCAAAAAACTCTTCAAAAGTTTATGTATAGTATGACTTAAACGAAGTTCCAATGCGTTTCATAGTTTCGGAGATATGGGCTCACAAAATACTCTCTTAAATGATAAACTTTGGAACCATTGTACCATTTATGAATTTCAAATGCTTGTACCGCGATATTTCGCCAAGATATCGGCAAAACCTTTAAAGATTTAGTTAATTGGAATGTTCTTTACAGATTGGAATCAAACATTTTGAGATTGGTCCTCATGAAAATTGGGAGTTTTTGCCGCTCATAACACACTGTGCGACGTGAGATAACACGGCCATTGAATTTGTTGCGCAAAAGAGCTACTGTTTCGTTAGCTGTGTGGCAAGTGGCACCGTCCTGTTGAAACCACATATTGTCCACATACATATCTTCCAATTCGGGCCATAAAAAGTTCGATATCATCTCACGATAGTGAACATTCACACTAACTGCCTGACCGGCCTCATTTCGAAAAAGTATGGCCCGATGACGTCGCCAGCCCATAAGTCGCACCAAACGAACTGGGCGAACATGCACAGGTGTTTTCACATCTCCTACAGACCCGGTTTGCTGAAATTTGCGCACAATTCTCCCGATTGTGGACACATTTGGTCGATTATGCTGGTCAAAAAAACTTCACGAAGTGCACGAAAGGCATTTTGATTTGAACGCCAATTTTCGTAAAAGGCTTCAAAAACTTTAACGCGTATCTTTCCATGGTTCAAATTAAGTTAGTCTGAAATTGACATGTGTTTTTCCGATTTAGCTACAGAGGCAGAGACGTATCAAATGTAGGTGGTGTAAACAAATTTTAGTTGAAGTATAGATTGGATATTTCATTGTTATCCAATCTTACTAGAGTGGTGTAGGATTTCATATAGTCGGCCCCGCCCGACTTTAGCCTTTCCTTACTTTTTTTATACCCTCCACCATAGGATGGGGGGTATATTCATTTTGTAGCTCCGTTTGTAACACCTCTAAATATTAATCTGAGACCCCATAAAGCATATATATTCTTAATCGTCGTAAAATTCTAAGACGATTTGCCATGTCTGTCCGTCGGTCTATAATACTTGAGCTAGGTGGCTGCAATTTGGTATAGATAGTTCTTATAACTGCAGGTAACTTGGGATTGAAAATGGGCGATATCGGTCCATATTTAGATATAGCTTCCATATATAGCATCCTACTGTTCTCATCTACTATATTTTTTTGTGTTTTTCGGTGTTATTTTCTTTAGGTTTGAGCTATTTTGTGAGGTCACATGCTATCCATAGTGGAGGGTATATAAGATTCGGCATGGCCGAACTTTACGCTTTTACTTGTTTTCTTTAAACAAGTAGAGAACCTCGAAATGGATCACCCTATATATAGATATATTTTTAATCGTCGTAAAATTCAAAGACGATTTAGCTAGTCCGTCTGTCCGTCCATCCACCGTCCGTCTGTTGTAATCACTATACAGTCCGTAATAATAGAGGTAGGTTGATCAAATTTCGTAGAAATATTTCTTATAGTTGCAGGTTGTTTGGGATTGCAAATAGGCCATATCGGTCAATGTTTTGATATAGCTCCCCTATAGAGGTCGCCCCCAAAATACGGGTTTTGAGCCATGGATACCACATTTTTAAAGCAATTAAGCAGAAACTTTGCAGTTTGTATTCTATTTTGACAAGAATTCATTACAGCAAAAATTTTACAAATCGATTCATATTTTGTTACAGTCACCCTAAAGAGGTAGCTCCAAAATATACGTATTTAAACCATATATATCATATTTTCTAAGCATTTTGACTGAATCTTTGCAGTTTGTATTTAATTAAGACAAGAATTCTACGCAGTACAATTTTTATACCCTCACTTTAGTGTGACGAGGGTATATAGGAGTGACCTAAGACCCCAAGTATGTTCGGAGGAAATCCGTTTTGGGCCATTTTAAGTCGAATGAGCAATGTCCGTCCGTCTGTCTGTCTGTGTGTCTGTCTGTCTGCTGGCTGGTGCGCACGATAACTCTCAAAGGAGTAACCGATTGACCTCAAATTTGGTATGTGGTAATATTTTTTTCTATCTCCAGCTAAGTTCGAAGATGGGCCATATTGGTCCACTCCTTCTAGTACCTCCCCCACAAAGGGCTAAAATGTTGTGAAATATTGATTCTTTAATAAATGCTATACTACTTATTCGAATCTTTTGAAATTCCACACATAGTATTAACTTATTAGTCGTTATCAACTCGAGAAAAATGGGCGAAGTCGCCACGTCCCTTTTGGTACCAAATGCACCATTTTGCACCAAAAGTTAACAGCTTATAACATTAATAACAGTGTATAAAAATACTTGAAATTTTGCACAGTATTATGCTTTTATATTGCCTACAGTCCAGGGAAAAATGGGTGTTGTTGTCACGCCCCTTTTGGTACCTCCCACACAAAGGTACCTTTTTGCACCAAAAGTTAACAGCTTATAACATTAAAACCAGTGTATAAAAATACTTGAAATTTTGTACAGTGTAATGTTTTTATAGTGTCTATAGCCCTGTGAAAAATGGGCGTTATTGCCACGCCCCTTTGTGTACCTCCCACACAAATGCCCAAATCATATCACAATTTAATGTCTCATAACGTTTATACCAGTGCACATAAATGCTTATAAGTCGGCAGAGTGCAATGAATTTAAAGTATCTAATGTTCAGCAAAAAAAAGGTGTATTTGATAAACCCCTTCTGGTACCTCCCACAAAAATTGACAGAATAATTCGAGTAATATTCAATATTACATTACTCACAAAGTGAGGGTATACCTTAGTCGGTTTACCCGACTGAAACTTTCTTACTTGTTTCTAAATCAGTTCATATTTTGTTAGAGACCACCTATAGATGTCGCTCCCAAAAAGGCTTATTTAAGCCATAAACACCACATTTTCTAAGAAATTTAGCTGAAACTTTGCAGTTTATATTCTATTTTGACAAGAATTCGTCTCAATAAAATGTATACAAATAAAATTTTATTTTGTTGTAGTCCCCGTGTAGATGTAGCTCTCAAAAAAGCTGTTTTAAGCCATAAATACCACATTTTCAGGTGAAGAGTTTGGCTTAAGAATTTGCGGTCCAAAAAATTGCAGCGTTCGTTTTTTTAATAATTTACTTAAAGAAAAAGGATCGTTTCATGATTTGCTCCATATCCAAAGTTGTTTCCAGTAATCCATGGCGGAGGGTATATAAGATTCGGCATGGCCGAACTTAACACTTTTACCTGTTTTTATTGATTCATATAATTAATTATGTGAATCTAACTTTTTTAACTGAAGGCCCGCAATTTTTCTGTCTTCACAATTAACTGATGCCATTAATCAATTATCTAATTAAATTAGTTTATTAATTACACTGGTCAAAATTTTTTGCGGCACAGAATTTCGCAGGCGATTTGAGTATATGAGATAATACAGTTCTTATGCCTAAAAGACTATAAATCGCGATTTGAGCAAATAGATAGGTTTAGACACATTTTAAAGCATAACTCGAGAACCATTTATCCGGATAAGTTAGGGAAAGCTTCAGTGAATGCTAAATTAAGTAGTCTCCAACTTCATTGAACACCATTTGTTCATCCGTTCAGCGGTTTCGAAGAGATCTTACAAAAATATTGCTTAAATCATATTTTTTGAGAACATTTTAATAATTTTAAAAATAAACGCGTAATAAAAACATCGAGAAATGCTCCATTATTAATTTTTTTTATTATTTTATCATAAATTCTGATTAGTCATGAATAAAATGAAACCACTCCGAAAGAAATCAATGCACAACATCAAAAGTTACAGCTGAATTAGAAAGAAATGAGAAGCGTTCTTTATGGGATTTTCTGTGGAATTTTCGATCGAGACAGTGGCTTTGATACAAGTTAAGGCGAAAATAATTTCGGGGTAGATTTGATGATTTCGCTACAACTTATTAAGTTATACATTGCTTTTCTTCGGAATGGTCTCATCTGATTCATGACTAATCAGACTTTATGCCAAAGCAATAAAACGTTAATAATTGAGCTTTTATTCGGTGCTTTTATTACTCGTTTATTTAAAAATTATTAAAATTAAATTTTTTAGCACTGTCTTGTAAGATTTTGTCGAAACCGCTGAACGGATGAAAAAATTGTATTAAAAGAAGCTGAAGGCTACTTAATTTTGGATTCTTTGAAACCTTCTTGACCTAATTCGGATAAATGGTTATCGAGTTATGCTATAATATGTGTCTCAACCTCTCAATTTTCGCAAATCGCGACTTTTGACGAGAACTAGAACTAATTTAAAGAAACTACCTTTTAGGCTAAGAACTGTATTATCTCATATACCCAAATTGGCAGCGAAACCCTGTGCCGCAACAAAAAAGATTTTTTTGTTATATATTTATTTATGCAATTAAATTGTTAATTGAGCGTGTAAACATTTTCAATAAATTTTTTAATTGCCATTGTCTGAATCGCATTTCTTTCTCTGTACATTGTAAACATATTCAACACCGTTCAGTCACAGAATAAAGTTCGCTGGTTTACCATCTCCAAACCATCTCCTGCCGATGGAGTTATGCAAATCTTTCGAGATATGCTGCTCTTTTTGTTGGAATGGTCGCCATCCTGTACCTTGCTGATGATGCCACTGCTGATGTTGGCTGCCATTTGCCGTTGTTTAAGGCTTATGGCATCGAAATCATTTCATGGCTACATTTACCTCTACTGTCAGTCTGTCTGGTTGCCTAACCGTCTGCCCGCCCGTTTTTTCGTCTGTCTGTCCCTCCACCATTTCCAGGATATATTTCGTCCTTTCAATGTTTAGAGAGTTTCTGTTGGGGGGTGGGCGTTTGTGGGCCGGTTTTGTGTTTGTTTCGGGTTCAGGTAAAACTTGGCAAAATGTTTGGTAACATGTTCTTGTTGCCTCCATGAATTCTAACTTTTTTCCTCCTTCAATTTTCTTTGGTTTTGTTTTTTCCCCGATTTCGTTTCGTTTTTGATCCTTACCACACTTACTCCCGGGTCTGGGGAAAAGGCGTCCAACTGTGCATGTGTTCGATTGCATTTGCATGTGGCAGCGCAAAAAAGGATATATCCTTGTACTGTACAGGTTAGAAGAGAATGTGTTTTTTCTTTTCATTCGTTTTTTTTTTTGGAAAATTGGAAATTATTGATTGGCCATTAGCCAAAAGCAGTCATTGAATAATTCCGCAGCTATAGATATGAATTAACGAGTAAAGGACGAGATGATGTTAACGCTGCAGGTAGTGAACTATGTATGGAAAACGAACAAAGAAGATAACGATGACTACGAGAAATTCAATAATATCTAGAATAGGTTAGGTTTTTCCCCCCTTAAAGATGGACAATAAAATGGTAAATTAGAGATAGGTAAAGGTTAGAGTTTAAAAAAGCATATAGGAAAATTAGCTTTGAATAGCCTAGACTGGGCACTGGGACTAATTTGATGCAGATCAAATTTATTGATATTAGGAAATAATTTGTTTTTTTTCTATTGAAGTTTTTTTATCTAATCTATTAGACCAATAGTCAGTTTGTGTTTATTAAATCTAAGAATCATTCTTTTTTAAAATCTTTCTTTATCTTTATGCATTTTCATAGAGTTTCATTAAAACTAAGAAGAATATCGATACGTTCTTTAAGAAACCAATTCTTAAGAACCTGGATAACACTAACAAGTAAAAGTGTTAAGTTCGGCCAGGCCGGATCTTATATACTTATGGTGGAGGGTATACAAATATTAGAAATATTTCTTAACTATAAAGAAATGTATCTTGGATAAAGAAGTCGTCTCATCATTCCTTAAATTTAAAGAAGCCTTTCATTGGCTGAAAAGTAATGAGACATTTCTTTGAATCAAAGAACTTTTCTTTGTTTTAATAAACAAAATTCCACAAAGTTCATCTCTATTCTTCTTAATCACTTAAATAATCCCCCATATTACTCAACAGTGACTACATTAAATATTTAACCAAAATGTACCTGTCTTCTGTGGTATTGCCTAAATTTCCGCAAAATTAATATTCCTCTCACAATGTAACATTTAAAAGGAAATTATTGTTTAACACTTTGAAATGAATGCAGGTTTCATGCATCACCATCACCACCATTGCCTGGATGATGATGACGATGATGAGCTTTACTCTGATGGGTGCATCCTAATATTTATCGTACAACGTTCAACAAATAACGAGTAGGACATGTTTTGCATTCCCAGGCATCCTTATTTGAATGCCTATGGAAATGAGTAGAGTAGAGTAGAACTGAGCTGACGAGTTTCACATTTGCTCTGAGTGAGTGACATACATTTAATGCTGAAGTGTCGGTGAGAGAGAACGAGAGAGAGGGAGAGGTAGGGAGGGAAAGGGTCTGAAATGGAAATTTGGGGGGTGGGGGGTACATGAGACACAAACTGTGACAATTGTGTGACATATTTTGTCTACAGACATCAGATCAAAAATGTAAAATGTAAATACATCTACATATATGTATAGAATTTTTTGACATTCACACAGATTATTCAATACGATTTGGCAGTCACTCAAGTTGACAGGAGTTTCAAAGGCCATATTTGTTCTGGAGCTGAAACAAAACAAGATGTGTCAATAGATGTCAGCATTTGAAATAATTATTATGGTTGACAAAAAATTTTTTGTGTTTAAATGTAAGAATAAATAGGAAATTGCACAGTGTTATTATTTCAACAAATACATTTTTCGGAAACTATCATCTATGTATATGTCCATGATTATTGCTTTCCATCCTTCCTTTTGTGCGGCCATTCTAAGTATTATCCATTGTTCTGATTGCCTTCTAAACATTATTCCTATTCGTCTGCATATTCGTAATATTATCTACATTGTTTTCATATGGTCGCCCTTTTCGTTATTCGTTTAATCTTATATCGGTTCTGCTTTAAGTCTATCCATCTGCCTTTCAGCTCTTCTCTTTGTATGATATAGGTACATCATAGGTACATGTGTCTGTTCTTCCGTTTCCTCCTTCGTTGGGACTATCGATAATAATGTCCATTTTCGTGAAACCGATCTTCATTCTATCCGATCTTCTCCTTCTTCTTAAATCTTTCTTTATTCTTTCGGTTTAACTTTCTTTCTGTCTATCTGTCCATCTTCCTTACATTCGCCCTTCTGACGATTTATTTCCATTTTTAGGACCATTTTTTCTTGTTTTTGTCAACGCTTTTGTCTGTCCGTCCTTCCTCGATTCATTCTGTTGACTTTCTTCATTCTGGATGGGCATTTTGCATTCTGTCAGTCCATGATTTATTCTAGGATAAGTTTTTCTTCTTGTGAAATGTCATCCATATGACTTGTTCCTGCTCATCGTCTGCCATTGTGTCCATTCATATTTTCTTCTGTCCGTTTGACCTTCATTCTTTCAGTCCGTTTGACTTTCTTACTGTCGTTCGGTTTGACATTCTTTTTTCTGTCCGTTCTTCTGTCTATCCGTCTTCTTTTGTACCCATTCGTCCTTCCCACGACTTATTTATTTCTCCTTGGCATCATTTTTCCTTATGATTCGATTGTGCTCTTCTTCGGCCATTGTGGCCTTCCATCTTTTCTTCTCTCAGCTTGACATTCCTTCTGTTTTTTTGCTCGAACTTCCTACGTCCTGCCGTTTAACCATCTTTCTGTCTATCGGTCTTCTATTTTTTCTTATTTCTTTTTTTGTTTCTGCCTGTCCGTCTTTTCCTTTATCAATTGTCCTGTTGACCTCCTTTGTTCTTTCTGACCAGTTTACATTCTGTCTGTCCATGATTTATAGTAAGAGGAGTTCTTTCTTGCATCCTCTTATCCTTATGATTTGTTCTTGCTCTTCTTTTGACATTGAGTCCTTCCATCTTCACTTCACTCAGTTTGACATTCATTCTGTCTATCCGCTTGGTCTTCCTTCCTTCTGTCAGTTTGACCTTCTTCCCGTCTGTCATCGTTCATCTATCTGTTTGTCTTCCTTATATCCATTCGTTCCTTCTGGTGATTTATTTATACCTCCTTAGTACCATTTTTTCTGCCCTTGCTTCTATATGTCCGTCCATCTATGTATTAATTTACCCTATTGACTTCCTTCGTTCTGACTTGGCGTTTTGCATTATATCCGTTCATGATTTATCCTAAGATTCTCTCATTTTGCTCTTCCATCTTTCCTTCTTCCGTTTGACATTCATTGTGTCTGTCCGCTTGACCTTCTTTCTGTCTGCCCGTTCTTCTATCTATCCATCTCCATTATATCTATTCTTCTTCCGACGACGTATTTATTCCTTCTTACGACATATTTTTTCTTATTTCTGTCTGTCCATCCTTCTCCATATCAACTCATTCTATTGAGCTCGTTCGCTCTATCTGATCGGACAGGCGGAATTTCCATGATTTATTCCAAGATGAGTTCTTCATTGTCTTCTCTAATCCTTATGACTTATTCCTGCTATTCATCTCTCATTATACTCTTCCATCATTCCTTCTCTCCATTTGACATTTCTTTGTTCTGTCCTTTTAACCTTTCCTCCTTCAGTCCGTTTGACATTTCTTTCTTGTTTTCGTTTGACCTTTTTCTACTTTTCGTTTGACCTTCTTTCTGTCTTCTATCTATTATATCACTTGTTCTATCTGTTCGGCTGCCTTATTCGTCCTTCCAACGTATTGTTTATTCCTCCTTAAGAAAATTTTTTTTTCTTATTTCTGTTCTTGCTTCTGTCTGTCCGTCCTTCTATAAATTCATCCTGTTAGCCTCCTTTGTTCTGCTGAGCGTTTTTCATTCCATCCGTCAATGATTTTTTCTATAAAGCATTCTTCCGTGTGTCCTCCAATATTTATGACTTGTCCTGCTCTTCTTATCATTGTGTCTGTCTGTCCCTTTGGTCTTCCTTCCTTCTACTTTAAACTTTCTTTCTTCTGTCCTTTTGATCGTCTTTCTGTCTATCCGTCTTCTTTATATTCATTAGTCCTTCCAACGACTTATTTATTCCTCTTAATGATCATTTTTTCTTATTTCTGTTCTTGTTTCTGTATGTCCATTCTTTCCAGTATCAATTGCTTTCTTTCGTGATATCTGGTCTTTTTTATGCTATCCGTCCATGATTTATTCTAAGAGGAGTTCTTACTTGTGTCCTCTCATCCTTCGTTTTATTTTGACAATTCGTCTTCCTGACTGACCAGCCTTCATTCTGTTCGTCCATTGTTTATTCTATGTGTAGTTTCTTGTTTATTCTCAACCTTATAACTTGTTCCCCATCCTTATTTATTTATTCCTCCTTATGACCATATTTTATATTTCAGTTCTTGCTTTTGTCTGTAGGTTCTTTCCAGTATCCTTTTGTGTGTTGTCCTTTGACCGCCTTCGTTATATCTGTCCATCCATGACTTACTCTATGATTAGTTCTTCCTTGTGACCTCTCATCCGTTCTTCATTCTGTCTGTCCATGGTTTATTTTAGGAGGTGTTCCATGTAACCTCTCAACGTTTGCCTTTCTCCCCATCCTTCTGTTCTTCTAGATGTTTGTCCTTAATTTTGTCGGCCTGTCTTTCCGTCTGTCTTTGCTTATGCCTTTATTTTGTTTTGGTTGCACTTCCCTGAATCCAATCATTATTCCTTTCGTCTTTCTGCCATTCATACCTTCTTCCAATCGTCTTTTTGTTCTTTTTTGTATGTTTTTCTGCCTGTCCATGATTTATTCTAAGATTAGTTCTTTCTTATGTCGCTTCAACCTTCGTTTTATTTGGACAGCCTTCATCCAATATGATTGTTCTTAATTCTGTCCGTCCATTGTTTATTCTAGGAGGAGTTTCATTCTTCTGTTTATCCTTTTTTCTAGATGTCTGTTCTTGCTTTTGTCGGTCTGTCCTTCCTTTTGTCTGTCCTTCCTTATGTCTGTCTTTCATTCTGTCTGCCCTTCCTTCTGTCTGCCCTTCCTTCTGTCGTCCTTCCTTCTGTCCGCTTTTGCTGATGCCTTTACTCTATCCCTGATTTCTTCAGGTTGTCCTTCTCTGAACCCCATCATTATTCCGCCCGTCTTTCTTGTCCTATCTATCATTCTGTCCAATAGTCCGTCTGTTCTTTTTTTATATACTTGATCTGTCCATATTTACCTATATATATTCATTCTTCGATCGTCCCTCTTTCTGTCCCCATTTATCTTTATCTTTTCTTCCTTATATTTCCATAATTTCAATTTTTCATCCTTTCTTTTGTGCCCACATTCCAATCATTCGTTATGTTATGTCCGTTCACTCTCTCTGTTCGAGTTTCTTTCTGCCCATCTTTCCTCACAGGCGTACAATCCTCCTTCCGTCCGTCCCTCCATTTCTCTGTCCATGCTTCTTTTTGTTCATCATTCCACAAATGACTACAAGCCTGTGTCCGTCCTTCCTAGTCTTCCTTTTAGTTCTTTCCTTTGTCCGTTCATTCTCTCAGTTCGACAATTTGTCCACAAATGACTACAAGCCTGTGTCCGTCCTTCCTAGTCTTCTTTTTAGTTCTTTCCTTTGTCCGTTCATTCTCTCAGTTCGACAATTTGTCCGTCTAAACGTCCGCTTTCTTCTCTACTTTCCCACGAATGTCTAAAGATATCACGATTGTCGACCTCTGCACACGCGTATAAGTTTCCCCAATCGTCTGCCTATATCTCGATTACATACATATTCAAAAATATGTTACTTTATTTTAATTTCCCCCAAAAGTTTTATTTTATACACTCCATTGATTGATTTACATATCGATTTCCCCCCAAAAAGCATTTTCATTTTTAATGCCTTCTCTCTCAGTGGATAGTTTAATATATGCTTGCAATTTTTTGTGTGTGTGTGTGTGTGTATGTGTACATGCACATGCACATATTCACATTTTATCCATTCATTCATCCATTTATCGTGTCTAAATGATTTGCTTTAATGTGTAAATAATGCTAATGGAAAATTCTGCAGAAGGAAAATTAATTCATAAAATGTCTATGGTTTTGTATATGTATATGAGCTTTTACACGCACACATGCATATATGCGAGAATAGCAAACTTCCTCAAAATACATACATATGCACATGGCATTGATCAATTCTGAATTATATTTGCATAAAATAAATACCAAATAATTGCAATTTAAAAAGTGTTTATTTTGGGCTATAAATATGAAAAGGAAAGAATATATATAATTCGTAGAATTGTGTTGCTGAGTGGTTTATGGAAAGCAGTATTCAAAGTAGTTTTGCAGATCAAGTTGGTGAAGGGACATTTGGACACAATAGGTGTGTTTTATGGGATAAATTAAAAGTGTGCTAAAATTTGCTAGATTTGTGACAAATCGAAATCACCACAAGACATTTGTGTCGGTCTTATGGTGATTTCGATTCTGAAAAAAATTGTCCCGTCAACTCGAAGTTCCGAAAAATATTTGCCCTTTTTTTAGGTGGACCTGATGTAGTCCCTCAAATTAAATATAGCTTCTATTTCAAAATTCCAAAATGTGGGAAAAGGGCAACGGAAATGTTGCAATCTTTTGCAGAAACGAAATCGTCATTTAAGTTAATATTTTTGAACCTAAAAGTCGGCAATACAATATAGTCTTTCTGTCAACTGATCCTTCGTTGAACTATTCGTTTAATATTTTTGGGCCTAAAAGTCGGCAAACGAGATAGCCTTTCGATCAGTGTCTCTGTCCTTTAGTCAGCTGATCGTTTGAGGAACTATCCGTCAATGCTGTTACCTGTCAGTCATTCTAGTAGGCCCCCTTTATACTTTTGAGCCTAACAGTCTGCAACGCAAGATAGTCTTTTTGTCCGTCTGGCTATCCATTTTGATTTTGCACATAAAAGTGCTCTTTATGCAGCTGATCCTTCGAGGAACTATCCGTCCATGCTGTAAACTATCTTAAGCTAAAAAATGTAATAGATTTATGAGAAATTAAAACAAATTCCTTACACTTGCTATTTTTGAGCCTGAAAGTCGGCATAACGAGATAGTCTTTCTGTCCTTTTCTTTTTCCACATAGTTCTGTCCTTTATTCAGCTGATCCTTCGTTGAACTATCCGGCAATGCTAATACCTCCGGGACATTATTCTACACTGCCCACTTAATATTTTTGGGCCTAAAAGTCTGCAACACGAGATAGTCTTTATGTCCGTAAATCTGCACGGGGCAAAATCGCATTTTTTCATTTGTTTGAATCGAAAGAAAATATACTTGGAACACAAATTTTTAATTATTATATATTTTCGAGCAAATAAAATTTATTTGAAAATCAATAAAATGTATTTAGAACGCATATGTTAATATATTAGAATAAAATATATTTGCGAACTAATTTTCTTAAATAAAATATGTGTTTAAATACAAATGAAATTATTGTTTATGAATATTTCCAAATATATTTTATTTAAAAAAAAGATTTTCAAAACTTTGCTGAATTTTTCGAACTTTAGTTTTAATTTTTTCCATGTTTTCGAATTATGCTTTGCTATTAAAAATGGCATACTTAGCATTAACTTCTATTTGAAACCACTTATTTTTATTTTCTAACTATTCCCAGTCATTATTTTCAATTATAAAGAAATTTTACTAACATTAAAAATTTCTAAAAATTACCTTTCAATTGCTGAAAACTTAAAACAATTAAAGAATATATATATGTATTCACGCAAATAGATCTTTGTTTGGGAAATAACATATGCAAATAAAAAATATTAGGATGTAAACATAGTTTTGTCTAGAACAACATACTCCCAAACATATATTATTTGTATGTGTTAAATTTTCAAGCTGAATATGTTTGGGACAATATACTACAGAGGCGATTTTTTTCAGCGTGTGTCCATTTGATTTTGCAACTAAAACTGTCCTTTATTCAGCTGATTCTTGGAGGAAATATCCGTCCATGCTGTTACCTGTCTTAAGCCAAAAAATATGATAGATTTGTGAGAAATTAACACAAATGCCTAAAGTTAATATTTTTAGCCAAAAAGTCGGCAGAACTATATAGTCTTTCTATCATTTTGATTTTGCACTTATCTCTGCCCTTTATTTAGCTGATCCTTCGTTGATCTATCCGTCCTTGCTGTTACATCTCCATCATTCTTATACTTTTAGAGCTAAAAATCGGTAACGCGAGATACTTTTCCTGTCCGTCTGTCTCTCAGTTTGTTTTGCAACTAAACTTGCCCTTTATTCAGCTGATCCTTCTAGGAACTATCCGTCCATGCTGTCGTAAGCTAAAAAATGTGATAGATTTGTGAGAAGTTAACACAAATGCCTTAAAGTTAATATTTTTGAGCCTGAAAGTCGGCAACACTACATAGTATTTCTATCAATTTGATTCTGCAATTGTCTCTGCCCTTTATTCAGCTGATCCTTCGCTGAACTGTTCGTCCATCCCGTTACCTCTTTGTCATTCTAGTCTCCCCGCTTTTACTTTTGAGCCTAAAAGTCTTCAACAGGAGATAGCCTTTCTGTCTGTCTGTCTGTCCTTATGATTCTGCAACTAACAGTGTTCTTTATTCAGCCGATCCTTCGAGGAACGATCTCTACCCGCTTATTTATTCTATGTCCTTCTATACTTCCCATTGGTGCCCATTAATTCTGCCTTTATTTATATTTCCTTACGTTAGTTCATTTTAGCGTTCACTTAAAACTGTCCAATAAGCAGCTGACCCTCCGTCTTCATGTAGACTGTTCAGAGAAATCCTTTTCATTTTGACTTACTTCTGCAGGGGTTTCCAATAAGAGTGTATGATTTCTATGAAAAAAACACACTTATTGACTCCAATGACTTCTGCAGAAGCTGTGGAGAAAAGGAAGAAGTGGAGAGCACTTGCTATGCGAGTGCCCCGCTCTGAGTAAACGACGACTTGACATACTGGGGTCGGCCTTTCTAGGCAGCCTAACAGACCTTTCCAGTACCGATATTCGTACTATCGATAAATTTGTATATCAAACTGGTTGGTTTCGATGAGGAGCATTTCAGCCCGTGGTAACACTAGGGACCTAAATCGGTCTACGTGAGCTTGTAAAAAAAAATTGCGGCTGCCACCCTAACCTAAACCTACTGTTAAGGAAATTCAAAAGCTTGTTATTTAATGTGAAGAACAATCGTTACAATTAAGTTCTAAATAAAACGTCATTCAAATTGCCTCCACGACTTCTTCCGTCATGAATGGCACGTTCAATATTGATTTGTAACGCTTGAAGAGAGTCTGGTTATAATAGTCTAATGGTGTTAAATCACAACTTCTTGGAGGCCATTCAATATCACAATTTCTTGAAATAATCGAATCTCCAAACTTTTCTCGCAACAATTCAATTGTTTCATTTGCTATGTGGCACGTAGCCACAATCGGTCAATGGCAAAAAGATAGCTCTTAACGAGAGCTAAAATAATGGTCATGGGTGTCAAGGTCGTAGGTCGACTGAAAAGTGTTTTTTTCTTGGATTTAAAAAAAATGTACTTAGCATCATTTTCAAATGTGAACGGAAAGTTTATTTTTGCTCTAGCTCCTTAACGGTACGTCGGATCGGGAATCGGTCAATGACAAAAAGATAGTTCTTAACGAGAGCTAAAATATTGCTCAAGGGTGTCAAGCTCTAAACGAGAGATAAAATATTACTCTTGGGTGTCAAGGTTGTAGGACGACTGAAAAGTGTTTTTTTTTCTTGGATTTTAAAAAAAAATGACTTATCGCACGAAAAGTTGCAATTGGAGAACGATTATTTTGATAAAAAAAAAAAACTGAATAATTTGTAAACGTTGTTCTTGCGTATATCTCTCCATGATGAAATTGTAAGCACTACTGAATAAAATGAAAAACTAATGATAGATTCTGACATATTACAAATGGCACTTCAAAATCATATCATCCGTTACTATCCTTTGTTAGTAGAATCGAACCTATACTGTCAATTCCGTTTATTTTTTCACTGTTGCACAGTGCTATTCAGGAAAAATCCTTTTCAATTTGAACATACTTCCTTCCTGCCTTTGTCCTGTAAACATCTGCTTCGTTAGAACCCGATGAGTTATTTTCATTCCTGTCTTCATGTAGGCATTTCAGAAATATCGTATACATTTTAACTTATTTCCATCCTTCGTCCTTTAACACCTATTATTTCCTACTATTCGTCCTTAATTGCCAATTTGTCTACATATACTTTCGCAGTTTGATATTTTTTCAAATCTGTCCATCTAAATCTTCAAAATGTCCATCTTCCATATAGTCTAATCAGAAAAGTCCTTTTCAATTCGAACACAGATCCTTTCTGACTTTGTCCTGTAAACATCTGCTTCAATATAACCCAATGAGTGGTCTTCGTTTCAATTTTAACTTGTTTCCATCCTTTGTCCTCAAACATCTAAACTTTTCCACCATTTGTCCTTAACTGTCGATTTGTCATCAATTCGTAATTTTCTCTTTCTTCAAATCTGTCCATCTAACTCTTCAAACTGTCCATTTTCCAGATAGTCTGTTCAGAAAAAAACTTCCTTCGTCCTTTAAACATCTGGTTCACTAGAATCCGATTGCTTATCTTTGTTCTTGTCTTCATGTAGACTTTTTCGATTATTCTTTTTAATTATAACTTGCTTCCAACCTTCGTCCTTTAATACCTAACCTTTTATTCGTCCTTAGCTGTCAATGTTTCTACTTTCGCTGTTTGATATTTTTCAAATCTTTCCGTCTAATTCTTCAAACAGTCCATCTTCCATATTGTATATTCAGAAAGGTCCTTTTCAATTTGAGCATACTTCCTTCCTGCCTTTGTTCTGTAAACATCTGCTCCACTAGAACCCGATAGATCAGAAAAATATTTTTCATTTTAACTTACTCATGTCCTTTGTCCTTTAACTTCCAAAATATTCCACTATTCGTCCTTTACTGTTGATTTGTCCTCATTTCGTAATTGGATCTTTCCTTAAATCTGTCCATCTAACTCTTCAAACTGTTCATCATCCATATATGTCAATTCTGAACAATCCTTTTCAGTGTGAAATTAATTCCATCCTTCCTTTGTTCCTTAAACAGCTGCTTCACCAGAACCCAATGGGTTATTCTTATCCTCGTACTTAGTTTTGTTTTCCCATAATTTATATGCGTATAAATTTGCCATGCCATTTTGAGAGAATTCTTTTTTCCGCGCAAAAAACCCCTGCATAGTGAAAATCAATGACGGCGGACGACCACAGCAAAGGAAAATGGCATTTATTTTTGGCTTTCATTGTTTTCGAATACCTCAATTTTTCCACAAAATTTTACATGCATAAAATTCCCAACATCATACACAGGGATATGCATATATTTTTTGTGGCCCGCTGCTTTCGGTGTCCTGGTTTGTCCTGGTAATATATTCAATAAATTTTCACCACTGTTATGCCAATGCCAATACATTTTAACATGCGTATGCATGAAAATCCAATGTGAGTGTGTATGTTTTTTTTGGGGGGTGGGGGCAGAGGGAAATCTGCATATTATGTTACAGAGAATATGGATATTTTTTTGCGATATGGGAATATTTTTTCATTTTTTTCGCTTTTCTGGAAGCCAAACACCAGATGTTGGATATGTGTGAGAAAAAGTTTTGCCATGGACTTTGTTTGTTTGTTTTGTGTGTGTGTGTGTGTGGAGAACATGCATGTAATTTCAAGAGATAATGTGGAAAAATGTAAAGTAAGTTCTGCACGGTATAGGAAGTACATATAGAAAGAAATAAAAGAGGGGACATTTAAGTCCAGATAAATGGGAAGGACTAAGAACAATTAGAATACTTTGATCTTCAGCCCAACTATAGAGTGAGAAAATCATAAAAATATCAACAACAAAAATAATGAAAATAAATCAAAAATAATAAAATCATAAAAAAAATTTAAAAAATAAATAAAATTATAAAAAATAAACTCGCCTTTTGGAATAGCAAATCCCAGATATATTTCTTGAGATTTTATGTTTTGTATTCCTAAAATATGTTTATTGACTGCTATCCTGTAGAGATACTACAATCCTTCAATGATGAGAAAATATTTGTCTTAAACTTCTACATAAGTCTGCCAATTCACCATTTAATATTTATTTGAGAATCTAGACTTCTCAAAGAATTAACCACGTCCGTCTGTCTCCTTCCTTCACATTTCTCTAGACCGAATATCCGGTATCTCTCTCTATCTCTCTTTCTTCATATAATTCCTTCTTTGGTTGGTTCGCTGCTTGCATTCATCATTTTAATTTAGTTTCAGAAACTCACAGTCTACTTATTTTAATCATACTTATTTACACCAAAATCCTTAAATTGTCTTCTTAAGGACCCATGTACAATACTTCCCGAAAAGTTTCTAATATTAACATTATTCTTAACTTTATGCACATCAACTTGTACTCGTCTCGCTAACGCAAATTTACTTTAAACTCTACTCCGAGACCAGAAACATAACCAAACTAATCTTATGTCGGTATTTATTCTAAATAATAACATAAATTTTCATATAGATACACCTACTTTGGGCGACGAGGGATGCAGGCGACAGACTCCGCATAATGCCTGTTCGCAAAAGTAAATTTTATTCCATAAAGAAAACATAAAATAAATTGACTTTTAAGTTTTAATGAAGTCAAAGACAAATGGAAGATTTTTGGGCGCAACAATGGGGGATAGTGTGATCGGTTTAGGGAAGGGAAACGAGATTGCTTAGTCGTTATTTTCTAAATTCTATTGAACAGTTACAGACACCGAATAGTTCAGACACAGAAAAGTTTAGACACAGAATAGTTTAGGTACTAAACAGTTCAGAGACAATTCAGACACAGTTCAGAGACTGAACAGTTCAGACTCTGAATAGTTAAGACATTGAACAGTTCTGACACTGAACAGTTGTGACACTGAACAATTGAGACACTGAACAGTTCAGACACTGAACAGTTAAGACATTGAACAGTTAAGACATTGAACAGTTCAGACATTGAACAGTTCAGACGCTGAACAGTTCAGAGACCGAACAGTTCAGGCGCTGAACAGTTCAGAGACCGAACAGTTCAGAGACTGAACAGTTCAGACACAGTTCAGAGACTGAACAGTTCAGACACTGAACAGTTCAGACACTGAATAGTTAAGACATTGAACAGTTCAGACACTGAACAGTTTAGACACTGAGCAATTGAGACACTGAACAGTTCAGACACTGAACAGTTAAGACATTGAACAGTTAAGAAATTGAACAGTTCAGACATTGAACAGTTCAGACATTGAACAGTTCAGACACCGAACAGTTCGAATACTGAACAGTTCAGATACTGAATAGTTGAGACTCTGAACAGTTTGGACACTGAACAGTAGGGACACTGAACGTTTGAGACACTGAACACTTCAGACATTGGGCATTGAACAGTTCATAGACCGAACAGTTCAGAGACGGACAGCTCAGAGACTGCACAGTTCAGATACGGAACAGTTCAGATACTGAACAGTTCAGACACTGACAGCACTAAACAATTCAGACACTGAACAGATCAGACACTGAATAGTTCAGGCACCGAAAACTTCAGGCACCGAAAAGTTCAGACACTGAAAAGTTCAGACACGGAACACTTCAGACACTGAACAGTTCAGACACGGAACAGTTCAGACACTATCATGGCCAAACATTAGCATTTTCCTATACTTAATCACACCGCCCTCTAAATTTGCCAACACATACGTACACATATCTGCCAGCACATACAGTGAATATATGCACTTATTTGTTCAGCTCTCGAGGAATTAGTACATAGAAAACAAAAACATATTTACAATTACTTACTCCAATACACAAGGACACAAGCAAGCAAATATACAAACTCACTCAATTACAAGCACTTTTGCTTCATGTCTGCTGTAGTGGTTTCACCCAGAAGACTGGAAATTTATCTCTGTGAATGTGCAAGTATGTGCGTGTGTGTCTCTCTCGCTCTCTGAGTGTATTGGAGTACAATGTTTGTTTGTGCACTTGGTTTGTGTATCGACTACAACCGCACTCAATTGATTTGATTTCCTGTTCTAAACAAGCATTTACTGTGTTTAGTGTTGATATCTCTATCTTTGTCGGTGCCTTGAAGGCAACTCTAGTTGTGAGTCGTATAATTTTTTTGGCAAATTCAAATTGTCGATGTTCGAAACAGAAGTTGGAATTTATGACACTAGTCTAGGCAACTTACAAGTACTTATATGGGGACCGACTAAGCAGGGATGAGTCTTTATGTGATGGGGGATATCGAGGTAGTATCTGAGGTTGTAGTCTTAGAATGTATTTCCTGTTACTCATGTGACAGTGGTATTCACCAAAGAACTGAGTGAAAATCTAGGTAAAAGACATTTAACTTACAGAATAGTTTAGAACTATCCAGTGTGGACACGGCACAGTTCAGACACTTTCAGTTCGGATAGACCGATCGAAAAAAGTTATCAGTGACTGAACAGCTGAGACAAGTGTTCAGTGACTGAACAACTGAGACAAGTTTTAAGTGACTGAAAGTTTAGGCAAGTTTTCAGCGACTGAAAATTTCAGACAAGTGTTCAGTCACTAAACCGTTGAGATAAGTGTTCAGTGACTAAACAGTTGAGACAGTTGAAACAAGTGTTTAGTGACTGGACTGTGGAGACAAGCTTTCTGTGGCTGAACTGTTGAGTTTTCAGTGACTGAACTGTTGAGACAAGTGTTCAGTGACTGAACAGTTGAGGCAGTTGAAACAAGTATTTAGTGAATGTACTGTTGAGACAAGCTTTCTGTGACTGAACTGTTGAGACAAGTGTTCAGTGACTGAACTGTTGAGACAAGGGTTCAGTTACTGAACAGTTGAGACAAGTGTTCAGTGACTGAACCGTTGAGACAAGTAATCAGTGACTGAACCGTTGAGACAAGTATCCAGTGACTGAATAGTTGAGACAAGTTTTCAGTGACTGAACTGTTGAGACAAGTTTTCAGTGACAGAATTGTTGAGACAAGTGTTCAGTCACTGAACAGTTGAGACAAGTATTCAGTGACTGAAAAATTGAGACAAGTGTTCAGTGACTGAACCGTTGAGACAAGTGTTCAGTGACTAAACTGTTAAGACAAGTGTTCAGTGACTGAACCGTTGAGACAAGTGTCCAGTGACTGAACAGTTGAGACAATTTTTCAGTCACTGAACAGTTAAGACACTGAACAGTTCAGACACTGAACAGTTCAGACACTGAACAGTTAAGACACTGAACAGTTCAGACACTGGACAGTTCAGACACTGTACAGTTCAGACACTGAACAGTTCAGACTCTGAACAGTTCAGACACTGAACAGTTCAGACACTGAACACTTGTCTTAACAGTTTAGTCACTGAACACTTGTCTCAACGGTTCAGTCACTGAACACTTGTCTCAATTTTTCAGTCACTGAATACTTGTCTCAACTGTTCAGTCACTGAAGACTCTGAACAGATCAGACACTGAACAGTTCAGACACTGAACAGTTCAAACTCTGAACAGTTCAGACACTGAACAGTTCAGACACTGAACAGTTAAGACTCTGAACAGTTCAGACACTGAACAGTTCAGTGAATGTACAGTTCAGTGAATGTGCAGTTCAGTGAATGTGCTGTTCAAACACTGTACAGTTCAGAGACTGTACAGTTCAGATACTTAACTGTTCTGATACTGAACAGATTAATTACTGTTCAATGATCAATACATATGGCGATCAGTTCAAATACTGAACAATTCATATGCTGAACGGTTACTATTATTTTCAGATACTGAAAAAATGCAGCTACTGATGAGTAGTATGGGTTGATCCTAGTAGATATACTTTTTCAATAGCCTTTTTTGAATCACGTGTGAGTCGTGTTATGCTGTCATGTTATTTTTGTTAAGTATTGTTTGGCATTTCATCATGGAAAGATTTACGCCTGAACAACGTTTACAAATTATTCAGTTTTATTATCAAAATAATCGTTCGCCAATTGCTAAGTCCATTTTTTTTAAATCCAGAAAAACACTTTCGAGTCGACCCACGACCTTGACACCCATGAGCAATATTTTAGTTATCGTTCAGAGCTATGTTTTTGCCATTGACCGATTCCCTATCCGACGTATCATCGGTCCATATTTCTTCAAAAATGATGCCGGTGAGAACGTAACCGTCAATGGCGACCGTTATCGTGCCATGATTACCGACTGTTTGATGCCTGAAATTGAAGCTCGTGATCTCGGCGACATTTGGTTTCAACAAGACGGCGCCACTTCCCACACATCGCATCAATCAATGGATTTATTGAGAGAACACTTCGGAGAGCAGATAATTTCACGTTTTGGGCCGGTCGATTGGCCACCAAGATCGTGTGATATCACACCGTTAGACTTTTTCCTGTGGGGATATGTAAAGTCTAAAGTCTACGCGGACACACCCGCTTCGATTCAGACCTTGGAGCAAAACATCACGCGTGTCATTCGCCAGTTACCAGTCGAAATGCTCGAACGAGTCATCGAAAATTGGACTCAACGGATGGACCATCTGAGACGTAGCCGCGGCCAACATTTGATAGACATAATCTTCAAAAAATAAATGCCAAAGAATGTTCTTTCAAATGATAATAAACATTCCCCATACATTTTGAATTTTCTGTGTTTTTTTTTTCTTTAAAAAAGTAGGGAACCTCGAAATGGATCACGCTGTATAAGCAATTCAACAACTGAAAAAATATTCAGCCAGAGGACTTCCCTATTTCATGCCATATTTATTTGGCAGGTGACTGTAAAATAAAATCTTTTAAAGAAATCAATTTCTTTCCACTCTTTCCGTATTTTTTAAAATATTGTTATTTACTCGTATACATCAATATGGATTATCAGCTTCTACACATTTTTTTTATATTTTATGATTTTAATGGACTGTTTGCTCACTCTCTCTTCTGCCCCACAATGTTTTTTTTTAATTTCTGACCAAAATATCTAGGAAGAAAAAGGATATGCAACGAAAGTGTTTTTTTCCTTGTTGACATTTTTATCGGCTTTAGAAAAAGTTAAGAGGATTTACTTGCCAACACTGCTCTAGATGCCAAAAACTCAGCCCTTTCAGTGATTTTTTCGTTTGAAAAATATATTTTATGCAATTTTTGTGATTCACTTCTTCTACTAAAGGTGGGGATTTTTCAAAGAAATTATTTTTTCTGACAGTAATAAATAATATTTCAAGGCTTTCAGCTGCAATTTAATCTCTAAATCGATTTCGAACGTATTTATTTATTAGTTTCTGCGTTTAATAGAATGTCCTTGCTGCTCGCCAGCACCCTCGTTGTGTTAACACCTTTGGCCTGTCCATCATTCATCAAAATTGTATAGAGGAAATTGTGGTCTGTTACGGAAAACCAAAGTCAATTGATACATAACGTTGTTGCGGTCTTGCCGGAGATGTGATGTTCTTGTTGCCTGAGTATTATCGTATCATTCTCTCTTGGCTGGCATTCCATCCTTTGTGGTTTCACTTGATACTTTTACCTTTTGGAATTAACCACGATTTCCCTTTTGGCCTCAAGGAAATTGTAGTGGTGGTGATTTTCTCTTGCGTTTTCTTGCGATATTGCTTGCTTCATTTTAATTAGCAATTAATTGAAGTTGGTTTTTATTTTTTACAACAAAAGTTTTATATTGATTCGTGTTTTCGTTTTCTGTTTTTTTTGCACAAACACATTGACGTCACCGCCATTGCTGCCAGGCGTCAGGCACAGACATGAACTCAGAGAGTCTGGAGTGTGGATTGTGGCGCCCAACGTTGTCGGTTTTATGCAGATAATCGTTTATTAACTTTTTTACTCAATGCTTTTTTCTTTCGTTGGGATGCTCTTGTCGTCGTCGTTCGACAACACTACCCATGTTTTATACAAATAATTATTAAAAACTTTTTCAATTGCTTTCTTGCTGTTGTTCGTGTGCTACTCTGCTTGGCAGAATGAGACGAAATTGCAAAAGTACGCGTATCAAGAAGAGGAAATCAAAAACTTTAGCAATTATCGATTATAATGAAGTTGACTTTTTTGGTTTCCCATTGAAACGTGAAATTAAGTTAACTAAAGCTATGCCAGGCAGCGAGGTAAAATTAGGTGAATTCGACACAAACAAGAAACAAGCCATAAATTTGTAAAGAAATTCTCCTTAAGGGAATTTTTTGATGCAAATCTTTATTTAACATTAGTGTAATTGATAGGTGTAAGTTACATGGCAACAAATTGGAATTGATTACAAAGAAAACCTGTTATGGCACAAGATTTTAGGAATTTTGCAAGAACAAAATTTTAAACATATTCCAGGAAAAAATTCCAAATCAAAACTCTAATCAAACTGACTTTTTACAAATTACAACACCTAAAATTCTTGCTTCGCATAATTCCCCAACAAATTACTAATTTATTTCTTTTTATATGTATTTTTCTTCTCTAGAAATGGAAAGTGCCCCACGTAATGTACAAGTGCGACCATTATCATCATCCACCATGGTCATAACATGGGAACCCCCAGAGACACCCAATGGACAAGTGACCGTAAGTACTAACCTGAACTCTCCGCCTTGAAAATGTATTGCATTTATTTCATAACCTAAGAAGACAAGAGACACATGAGTCCTATATTCCCACATGTAAACACACCATTGAGGAATTTCGAAATTTTGTGATTTTATTTATCTCTGTCCATAATTGAAGGTTGTTCGGTCCACACACAATCACACACACATCAAGGCAAAATTATAGAAACTTAACTCAATGTATAAACACAAATTTTATGCCACAATGATTTCAGGTGAAAAATAAACATTTCATAGTTATGTTAAATGTTCCCCAGAATGTTATTATTATTATTTACTATAATAATGCATTTTGAGCAGTTAGAAGGGACGACGTTAGAGAGAGAGAGGAATATGTAAACTGGGATGGTAAATTGTGCAACAAATACAGTGAGTGACAGAATTCATGTATCAATTGTTCAGTAAGTGACTGAACACTACTTATTTCAACTGCTCAATCAGTACACATGTCCAGACACTAATTATTTAGCTCATCTTTTCAGACACTGAATTTTTATCTCAACTGTTCAGTCACTGAACACTAGTCTCAACTGTTCAGTCAGTAAACACTTGTCTCAACTGTTCAGTCATATGAACAGTCACTGGACTCTTGCCTCCATATTTCAGTCACTCAACACTTGTCTCAACTGTTCAGTCACTGAACACTTGTCTCAACTGTTCAGTCACTGAACACTTGTCTCAACTGTTCAGTCACTGAACACTTGTCTCAACTGTTCAGTCACTGAACACTTGTCTCAACTGTTCAGTCACTGAACACTTGTCTCAATTGTTCAGTCACTGAACACTTGTCTCAACTGTTCAGTCACTGAACACTTGTCTCAACTGTTCAGTCACTGAACACTTGTCTCAACTGTTCAGTCACTGAACACTTGTCTCAACTGTTCAGTCACTGAACACTTGCTTCAACTGTTCAGTCTCTGCACACTTGCCTCAACTGTTCAGTCACGGAACACTTGCCTCAAATGTTCAGTCACGGAACACTTGTCTCAACTGTTCAGTCACTGAAAACTTGTCTCAACTGTTCAGTCACGAACACTTGTCTCAACTGTTCTGTCACTGAACACTTGTCTTAACTGTTCAGTCACTGAACACTTGTCTCCACTGTTCATTTACTGAACACTTCTCTCAACTGTTCATTTACTGAACACTTGTCTCTGTTGTTCAGTCACTGAACACTTGTCTCTGTTGTTCTGTCACTGAACACTTTTCTCAACTGTTCAGTCACTGTAAACTTGTCGCATCGGTCCAGTCACTGAACAATGTCTCAACTCTTCGGTCACTGAACACTTGTCCCAACTCTTCAGTCGCTGAACACATGTCTCAACTGTTCTGTCACTGAACACTTGTCTCAACTGTTCAGTCAATGAACACTTGTCTCAACTGTTCAGTCACTGAACACTTGTCTCAACTGTTCAGTCACTGAACACTTGTCTCAACTGTTCAGTCGCTGAACACATGTCTGAACTGTTCTGTCACTGAACACCTGTCTCAACTGTTCAGTCACTGAACACTTGTCTCAACTGTTCAGTCACTGAACACTTGTCTCAACTGTTCAGTCACTGAACACTTGTCTCAACTGTTCAGTCACTGAACACTTGTCTCAACTGTTCAGTCACTGAACACTTGTCTCAACTGTTCAGTCACTGAACACTTGTCTCAACTGTTCAGTCACTGAACACTTGTCTCAGTTGTTCAGTCACGGCAAACTTGTCTCAGATGTTCTGTCACTGAAAACTTGTCTCTCTTGTTCAGTCACTGAATACTTGTCTCAACTGTTCAGTCTCGGAATACTTACCTCAACTGTTCAGTCACTGAAAGATTGTCTTAACTGTTCAGTCAATGATTTTTCTCTCAGTGAATCATTCACTGAGCACTTGTCTAAAGAGGTATACTTTTCACCTCAATTCTTCTTATGGCGAATTGTTGGTGCCTTGGATTTCCCTTCCCAACCTTGTCCTTAATCTAATTCCAACATTTTGTCTTCTCTGCCAATATAAGCACTAAGCTAACTTAATTTTCCAAGTGCTTTGCATAGTTCTTTAAATAATTATTGTATTCATAAATTGCAATGCAAATGCATTAAACCCATAATGTGAATTTCATATAACATGCAATTTCATAATAACATAACACATATATGACCATTAAATATAAGAGATAATTGATAAAATTTGAATATACAAAATAATTTACTTTTCACTAGATGTAGGCATATTAATTTAAAAATTTCAAATCAATCAAAATTATAATTATTATCGTGTTTGCCTAAAATGTTCGTAATTTCTCTGAAATCATTAGTAAAACTCTGTGATTGTTCATGGGAAATGTAGTCAATGCATATTGACTCAATAGAGTAGGTTGTTAAAGTTCGTGGAATTATTCCATTGGAGTCTTTTTTTCGGAAATATTACCATTGATCGATTGAATTGGCCTTAAAAAGGAAAGTGAAGTGAAATAGGAGAAGAATATACATGATTTTTCAATTATATTATATTTTACAAAGACAAGACATCTTTTTGGATTTATTGACATTTTAAATTTGTCTCCACACCTACCAAATGTCATCTATTTTGAGATTTTTCCAATTCTAATTTGACCCACATTTTATTTTTAAACTACTTGATCTGTTCAATCCCCCTATCTATCAATTTAGAAAATAAACCATAATTTTCCAATGTCCAATGTTCTTTGAAAATTAATTACTATTTCAAAGGACAACCATTGTGTCCTCTTGCACGAGTGTGTGACACACTAAACCAATCTTTAGTGCAATCAAATTATACTGAAGTTTTGTAATGATAATTGTAATTTATCAAGATAATACAATACTCTGGCAAAGCAACAAAAGGATGCACGTTTGAATTGCATAAATTAAAAGCCAAAGAGGTTGTGACATACAATGACATGCTCGTTACAGGCAATCGAAGGTGGTATGAGAAGTCAAGGAAGTCATATCAGATCTGAACTAAGTCCGTCCGTTCATCTTTATGCTTTTGTGATATACTACACCGACACCTTTAGTGTCGGAGGTGGTATGAAAACTAAGCTTCGTTCATATGATCTTCATTCTGTCATTACTACTTTTCTGCCCCTCCATTCATCTGTAAACTTATACGATACACTTACCTCATATTGAACAAATTAAAAAAGGTCCATCGCTGCGTATGATTTATCTGCAATCACAAAGCCATCATTAAACATACGTCTCATGTACCCTTTGACAGGTAATAGGGTGCGTATGATTATTATATTTTTTTATTATAATAAAGATTTTCATTTATCTTAGGTTTCTTTTCAAAGAAAATGTCAAATTTTAAATAAACTTCGTACGTGACAATTTTCTTGCCTTAATTTTGTACGCAAAATTTTGGCTTCAGCCTCGTCTTGCCTCTTACACAACTCAATCGATTTTATATGCCATTCACGACATACTGGTTGAGGCTGATAATATCCTTAAAATAGGACAACAATTGTGAATGTAAATAATGCAAACTCGTATGACAAATTAATACCCATTATAGATAAGATGTAATAATTGGAAAATGTTTGGTAATATGTATAGATTTCGCTTCTTAATGATGGCATTATTTAAAGATTTTTTCAACAAACAATAGATAGCACTTTGAGAGCAACCAATAACAATGTATGTATGTTATCAATCTCTTTGTAATCAACACGGCAAATACTTTAGAAATGAACTATGAAAAATTAAAACAAACGCAAAAATTAAATTAACCTAACTGCACAATTTCTATAGTAATTATTCGCTCGAAAAGTTGTCGGGATAATTGGAAAGGAAAGGGGAAAGCCTTGTTGTGGAGAGAAATTTAGAAGACCCAATAACTGAGAAAACTCGAATTAGAGACCGGAACATGTGAAATGCGGTGTGAAATTAGGGAACGAATAAGTGAGTGACTGAAAACATGTATAAATTGTTCAGCCACTTAACACTTGTCACAACCGTTCAGTCACTGAACACTTGTCTCAACTGTTCAGTCACTGAACACCTGTCTCAACTGTGCAGTCACCGAACACTTGTCTCAACTGTTCAGTCACCGAACACTTGTCTCAACTGTTCAGTCACTGAACACTTGTCACAACTGTTCAGTCACTGAACACTTGTCTCAACTGTTCAGTCACTGAAAACTTGTCTCAACCGTTCAGTCACTGAACACTTGTCTCAACTTTTCCGTCACTGAACACATCTCTCAACTTTTCCCTCACTGAACACTTATCTCAAGTCAATACTTGACTCAACTGTTCAGTCACTGAAAACTTGTCTAAATATTTGTCTCAACTGTTCAGTCACTGAACACTTGTCTCAACTATTCCGCCACTGAACACTTGTCCTAACTGCTCAGTCATTCAATTGGATTTGATTTCAATGAAAACAGGCGAAGCTTTGGAACAAAAATGTGTGATATCATGAAACCTCTTTATATGCCTCACTGTTGTAATGACACATAAAAACTTTTACATGATTTCTATTATAATTTTTAACTGCGATTTTTTGACGACAACGCCACAATTTAGAAGCTGATGCACTGTATGATCATTTTTTTCCTAAGAGCCCTCTAACTTTCTCACTCTGACATTGGAAGTGTATTCCAAAGATTTCCGCTTTATGAATTGTTATATATGATAATTTTGGCAGCACCTTTTTAGGGGCAATGATATCAGTTAATAGATTGATTTCATTAGGTAGAATATTTGTCCTAGGGTTCGCTAAACTTCTTTCTTCGGGATGAATATTGTATTTAAAATATTTCCGAATCAAACATCAATTGATTTCATTAGGTAGAATATTTGTCCTAGGGATCGCTAAACTTCTTTCTTCGGGATGAATATTGTATTTCAAATATTTCCGAATCAAACAGGGTATAAATATATATACGCGTCGCGTTCATTTACTCTGGTAACGGGGTACGTATGAGTATTATAAATAATAAAATATTGATTATTTCGAGTTATAGAAGTCAAATTTATTTAGGCCCTTATTCATAAAAATGTAATGAAGGTTTAAAGAACGTTTTAACACTGCTAAAACGTTCCTGAAACCTTCATTAAGTTTTCATGAATAAGGCCCTTAGTATTTAAAAAGGTATAACATTTATTCTCTTTTCTACATAAGTATTGTTAAAGACCATTGAAAATCTCAGTCACATAAAATGTCCACGATTTTTATAAATTGTAGTATATGACAATTTTGGCAGCAATTCTAGTGCTTGAGATCAGATAATAGATTGATTTCATTATGTATAAGTCGAATATTTGTCCTAGGTTCCTCTAAATATTTTTCTCCTCATCATAAAGAGTGAATTTCAAAGATTTCCGCTTCAAAATCGCTGCTAAAGTGCAAACTAATCATTTCCCCGTAAATATTTTAAAAACATGATGTATTAGAGAAAAACGGCTAACGCCATTTGAATAACCGCATAAAAATAATGCGGATTATGTATTTTTTTTGTAAAATAAACTTTTTATTATTTAGTATACGTATATGGTTTCTTTTCAAATGGTAATAGGGTACGTATGAGTATTATTAATTAATAACATGTGATTATTTCACAGTAAAGGAATCAAAATTAGCATCAACTTTATTTAAACTTTAAAAACATACAATATTTATTTTCTTCTCCGCATGAATATTACTAAAGACCATTGAAAATCTCAGCCAAATAAAATGTCCACGATTTTTTATAGTAACTATGATAATTTTGACATCAATTTTCGAGTGGCAGTTAGATCAGCTAATAAATTGATTTCATTCGATAGAATATTTCTCCTAAGGGTCCTCTAAGTTTCTCTCTTGGTCAAAAAGAGTTTATTCAATGATTTCCACTTCAAGATCTCTGCTGATTGCTAACTTATCGTTTGAATTTCATTTAGCGCTTAGAAATATACAATTTATTTTCATCACCCTCATAAATTATTTATTATTCTTATTATGCTCTGTGGTTCCTATAAGGAACAAAGTGCCCCATAAAATAGCTCTTCTTCATTATAGATATTCGGGCACAAAGTTTGCTGGGAAATCCGTGAAGTAATGTAACCTTCTTTGGATGTGAAAGGCTTCGGAATACACGCTTCAGTCCAAAGAATGAACCCTTGGAGAATTATGTCTCTCAAACCTTCTCACCACCTTACTCCTAAAAACATTAATCCTATATCAAAAGTCACACAATTCGTCGATACTTGTAGTTGGTGTCTTTGAGAAAATATTTCACGCGAAAAACTACTATGGATCCTATGGGTCAACGTTTTTATGATAAATAAACATATTTCGAACATAATTTGTGTTATTTTCTACTCACAGCAGAAAATATTTATTGATATTAGTTTTTTACTTCAATTTTTGCAAATTATTTTGCGGTTAGGGTATGTGGAAATTACAAACCTAACTGACAAAGCTTTCTCTCTTCGATATGAAGAGTGTGTTTCATATAAATTTCCGCTTCAGATTCGTCGCTAAGGTGACTAAGAATTGAAAGTCCAAACACCAAAAAATTTCAATAATTTCCATGATCTGGGTGTACGGGAATAGTTAAAGATTCCAGTTCTTTGAGAGAAATATTTGCACATACGATCCCTAAATTTTTCTCACTGACAATAAAAGTACACTTTCAAGTTTTCTGATTCAAAGTCATTGCTGAAATGACCAACCTTTTAATTTGTCCCAGCAAAGCTTTGTTAAAAACCATTGACTCATAACATCAGTACCGTCAATCTAAAAGTCTTTAAATTAATTTTTTTTATTCGAGTATTTTACAATCACTTTAGTCTGTTAAGGAATGGGAAATATTTTCCACAAAAAACGTATACTAGATAAAATATTTGTTAATGTCAAAAAATCATTCAAACTTCCGAGTATATACTTTAAGTTATATTTAATATTACGTATACGCATCTAACACATTTGACTGTTAATTAATTTTATATTTATTTTTAATATAAATATTAAATAATAAGTCCCCTAAATTTCTCTCTGCAACATTTATTTGAATATAAAAGCCCCTAATCTTTTCGATTTCCCAACTAATTTTTGTTGGCATATATTTTAAAAATAACGTAAAATGTCATTTGAATCACCCAATTGAAATTATGAAATATTTTCGTAGTATGAAAAAATCATTCAAACTTCCGAGTATATACTTTAAGTTATATTACGTATACGCAGCGAATACATATGTCAAATAACAGGGTGCGTATGATTACTTTTAATTTATTTTATATTAATTATTAATAATGAGTCCCCTAAATTTCTCTCTGCAACGTGTATTTGAAATACATATATAAGCCTCTAATCTTTTCGATTTTCCAACTAATTTTTTGAGTTAATATTTCAAAAATGACGGAAAATGTCATTTGAATCACCCAACTGAAATTGTGAAATATTTTCGTAATATGAAAAGATCATTCAAACTTCAGAATATATACTTTAAGTTATGTTTAATATTACGTATACGCAGAGAATACTTTTGTCAGTTAACAGGGTGCGTGTGATTGATTTTAATTAATTTTATATTAATTATTATTAATAAGTCCCCGTAAATATCCCTCTGAAACATGTACTTGAAAAATATAAGCCTCTAATCTTTTCGATTTATTTCATTTACGCATCGAATACATTTATCTGGCACCTGGGTGCGTATGACTACTTCTAATTATTTTACTATTAATTATTAATAATGAGTCTCCCTAATTTCTCTCTGCGACATGTAATTGAAAAATTTCCGCTTCTAATCTTTTCGATTTCCCAGCCATTTTTTTGCCAAATATATTAAAAATGGCGCAAAATGTTATTTGAATCACTCTAATAAAATTAGGAAGTTTTTTAGGAAAATAAAGTTTTTTTAAGTATAGATTCATTCCAGCTAGTAACAGGGCACGTAAGAGTGTTATTAATTCTTAATATATTATTATTTTCATTTTTAGGAATATAAATAACCAAAAAATTTTTTAAACTTTAGAAAGTCATTCAATTTAATTTGTTCTCTGCAGAAGTATAAATAAAAATGTCCATTGATTTTTTCTTGTTGTTTTTTTATTAATCCAATAAATTATTACAATTGTTATAAAGTATAGCTTCATTCCAGCTAGTACCAGGGCACGTATGAGTATTATTAATTGTTAATATATTATTATTTCTGTTTCTGTTAGGAATACAAATAACCCAAAAATGTCTTTAACTTTAGAAAATCATTAAATTTATTTTTTCTCTGCAGAAGTATAAATCAAAATGACCACTGATTTTTTTCTTGTTGTTTTTTTATTAATCCAATAACTGATTACACATTCCTTTGAATTGTAATATATAACTGGTTTCTGTAATAAATCTCCTATGGATATCATTACCCTCATCCTTTCATAGAAATTATGTAATTATAAAATTATATATCAATTTTTTTTTTGTATTCAATGACATAGAAATATTCAAAAGCCAATAGAATCACGACCTAAATTAAATTTTGAAATTATTTTGGGGGTCATTCACAAATGGAGCTTACAAAATGTACACCAAAGCACCCAAACCAGACATCCCTCCAGCCATCAAAAGCCAAATAAAAATTCATTTAAATAAAAATGAGCTAAAGAAGATATGGGTGGTCGGCCAATTGCTCATAAGTTGTGGGTGGGAAGCCCACCAGAAGAAGAACATCAATTAGAAGTATACTTTTTGATGTGCCGAAGAAAGGTAGGAAACCTTAAGCAATAACTGCAGCATTGTACAGAAAAAAAGTCGAAACATCATAAACACCGGCAATTGGTCTGGCAAAAGGATATAAGATGCGGAGAATGAGCTGAAACAGGAAGAAGAGTTGAGGTGTGGGCACCACCATCATATAAACAAGGATTCAAACATGCATTTACACTCATGTAGACACACACACACGTACTGACATACAAACATTAATATATGTGCAAGGTATACGAGATGCAAATTCACACATACACCTGGGATTGAACGCAGACCCGGCCTGCGTGTGTGTGTGTGCGAGTTGTGTGATGTGTTTGTGAACACTAAGGTGTTAGTGCTTTCATTTAATTTAATTACCAATAGTGTATTGCATACAAATACATGTGTATATTCACACACACACACAAGCGTTCATGAATGCATACCTTCCACGCCTTAACCCCTAAAGCATAAAAATTTAGGTATATGTATGTACAACGATTATAGGTGTGTATTTACATGTCTTGTATACTTTGTATTGGAGAATTCATTCATTGAATTAAATCGTGTGTTTTAACTAGGTTTGTGTGAATATTTGTGTTCACTTTTATTAGTGTGAGTAATATGGGTAAGTGTGTGTGTGCATAGGTGTACGTACATATTCGAACATATGTTTGTACAAGGAAAACTATAAACAAGCAATTTACTTTGTGCTTTTATTGTGTCTTGACTTTAAAAATGCTATTTTCTCTCTAGAACTAAGATAACGTTAAGGTGGATCGCCAAATGTTGCTAGTATTTATATGCATACCCTCCATCATAGGATGGAGGAAATATTGATCAGGGACCCCAAATTCTTAATCGTCGTAAAATTCTAAGACGCATAATGTACAATAATTGAGTTAGGTGACAGAAATTTGGAACATATATGTCCTATAGCTGCATATAACTTGGGATTGAAAATGGGCAATATTTGTATTTTTTTATATAGCCCAATAAACATATTTCATCTATTCGATTTGTCTCCTTAACGCCATAGAGACTGCAAATTTCAACAAATCGAGCTGAAAATTAGTATTTTGGGTGTATTTACACTCAGAACCTTTCGTATAAACAACGGTCGCCATAGGTCCATGTTTTGATATAGCCCCCATACAAAGGTTCCTCTAGATTTTACTTCTTAACGCAACAAAAACCACGAATTTCGACGAATCGTATAAACAACGGTCGCCATATGTTCATGTTTTGATAAACCCCCTATACAAAGGTCCCTCTAGATTTTACTTCTTAACGCAACAAAAACCACAAATTTCGACGAATCGGGCTGAAATTTTGTAATATGAGTTTATTTGTACCCGAAACCATTCACATGCGGTCCATGGTGGAGGGTATACAATATTCGGCATGGTCGAACCTTACACTACCTTTAATTGTTACGTCTCCTTTAAATAATAATAAGAAAATTGCATGGTAGCGTATGATTATTTTTGTCAAAATTGTATAAATAAGTATACGCCACAATGAACTTTTGTTTGGTAACAGGGTACGTATGATTTTTATTAACTACCCGAGCAAAGTATGCACAATTCGATTATATTACATTTGTAGGAACATATTAATAAGATATTGCAACCCTGCACATCTTCATAAAAGTAGCTTTCAAGTAATGTAAATTTAGTTAAAATTGAGGGACAATAAAGCACCTATAATTGTTCCACAAAACGTCCGCGTATTCGTTTTGATGTATAAATCCCATTTATTAGTTGATTTTTAACTTTTATAAATCCATGCTTTACGGGACATTGCACTTTTAAATTCTAAATATTCCAACCTAATCAAAAATGTATGTGGAATACAGTAGAGGTTATTCGATTTACATTATAAAGGAATTCCACCCAAATTTAAAATTTTATTTAAACTTTGATCGCTACCAATTTTGACGAAGAACACTTTGTAAATGAAGTATCGAAATGTTATTATGCGCATCATTGGAAAAGGACTTCCCATTTATATTCATTACTAGCTGGACCCGGTCCACTTCGTTGCCCCAGATTTAGATTTCCGATCCCGTCCATTTTTGAAAACAAACGATTTGTCACTTTTGCAAAATTGCCACCCACTTTTTGCAAAAATTTTTTTTCCAAAACCATCTCAGACAAAATAGCTTTCAAACAAAAGAAAAAATGTTTAAATCGGTCCAGTGGTTTAAACGTCTATAAAACACATACATACAAACATTTTTCCATTTTTATATATATAGATTCGTAAAATCGTACCAGAAAAGGAATGGCTTTTTTACAATAAAATCTTTTATAAGCACGTATTAACATTTTCTAATAAATCGTTTTATGTACAAAAAATCAAGATTTAACCTTTTGGAAAAGAATCAAATATGAGATATCATTTCAAGAGCAATGCATATTTAGTACTTTGTTGGAATAATACCAACCACCATCTAAATCACGGCCCACTTCCAAGATCTTGTATGCTCCATTCCCACCTCAAATTGGTTAAACAGAAAGTAGAAACAGCACAGAGAATTTTTTACATATATATTTGTTTATCTCGAATCTGCAAAATTTAAGAATTTAAGAATTTGGTCCTATCTGTGATTTGTTTTCAGAACTAAATTTGGGAGAAACGCAATCTGTGTGCTATAATGTCATCAAGAGGTCGTGGCCTCTCTAATATTTTGCTACGGTCCCCTGTAGGGCTACGGACCGCAAAATGAGAAGCGCTGACGTAGATTATTATCAATTCCGCAATTATTCACATATACCCTCGTCTTACTTTAAGAAGAGTATAAACACTATTTTCTGGGTACAAAATGTTTTACACATCTAAGGAGTAATCTAATCCGTTCCGTTGCAGAACACCTTAATAAAATTTATATATGTCTGTCCGTCCGGTCGTTGCTATGACTGTCTGCTTTGTAAGCACGAAAACTCTCGAAATATGTTGCTTTAAATTTCCAAGGTGGTCAGTATTGAACCACACTTTCTGTTTTAGGGTTTGGGTTAGGATGGCATCCGTGAGGTCGCCAATTCTACCACGGGCCCGGTTACCTCTCATCGGAACCAACCTGTTTGATACACAAAGTTAAAGATCTGGACAACTTCTTAGAAAGGCTGATCCTAGTGTATACAGACGTCGTTTACTCAATGCAAAGCAGGTGCTCAATGCTTTTTCACTTCATCTCTACAGCTTCAGCAGAAGTCATTTGACGCAATTCCCAACCTCCTGACGTGTTCGCCGATCAGGCAATGTCCCGTCAGAACTGATACTAAGTAGACAGTCGTTTCCTTTCTAGTGCGAGACTCTTTTTTGACCTTCTTTAGTCATATTTTGGCCAGTTTTGTCTACACCCTGCAGGTATCAATTTCTTTGCACTAATAAGTTGGACCTATCAGCTCGAAAACAATATCGTTTGATTGAGAACCTTTTATTTATAGAATTCACGGAGCCAGTTTTTGTATTTTTTTGTTCTAAATAGATAAAAATTGCACTCCGTCAAAGTGAAATTTGGTCAGACCACAATGACCATCCTAGGTTTAAGAGATCTGCGGCAGTCGAGACCTGTTCGTGATTTCGATGTTCGTGAAGTTTCCAGAGATTTAATGGCAACCTGGCTATCCGAGTAATTGAGTTGGTGACTATGTTGCGACTCAGCCCCTTGGCAACATGCAATATTTCCATTATTTCGGCTTGTTAGACCCTGCAAGTATCTGGAAGTCTGTGAGCTATAGCACGACTACGATTTTTACAGTGTAATCCAAAGCCAAACTTCCAACCATTTCCTGATATTCAGCCAACCCATTGCTCTCTGGCAGGTATCTTAGTGGCAAAGTTCCTCTCGAACGTGTACACCATTTCGGTTACCTTTCCCACAAAATGTTTAATATTTCGTTAAATATTTAACCTTTTTAACTTCTGCCCTACTTATCCGAATCTTCTGCAACTTCATATATAATAAGGATTTTATAGTCAATATCAACTGGAGAAAATTATTCATAATGGGCAGACAAATTTTGATACCTCGTACATAAAAGGACAAACTAATACAATTGTTTGAAGGGCCTATTCACAAAAAAATTCTCTTATACTATCTCCCATGCAAATTGACCAAGTTATACACTAATTCACTAAAAATTATACTAGAAAAAAACATTTGTTACTATGAAAAGACCATTCAAGCTTCTGAATATATACTTCAAGTTATAATTAATATTACGTATACCCATCGGACTCATTTGTCTGGTAACAGGGTGCGTATGATTACTTTTAATTGATTAAATATTATTTATTTATATGAATTACAATACAAAGTAAATTTATATTCTAATTTTACTGTCCAGGGAGAAGCCGGGTGACAAAGACCATGTCAATTTTTGTTGCTACAGACCAGAGCCACTGGTGGGAATCGAACCCACGACCCCCAAACTCATAGGCGAGCTCGCTACCAACTCACCTACTGGGGCGCCCAAATTAAATATAAATTGCATTGCTATTTAATATATACGAGGGCGGTCCCACAATTAGCCGACCTAACAAATAAAACACTACAAATTTTTCTGTATTTCTCAACACAATCTCCATTTAGCTTAATACAATTTTTCCAGCGAACTTTTAACTTTTTCAATATTTTTTTCTCGGTATACCAGACGGAATATCTCTTTTATGTCTGAAGCAAAGTTATAGATATGGAATAGGAGAAAAAAATACGGAACAAATCTGCCCGAAAAAAGTGCATCCAGTGCCTTAAAAATCGCATAGTGAATCATCAATATAAAGCCTTTTTTATATTACACTGTAAAATCTTTTACAAAATTAAAGTATTTGTGATATTTAATTTCGCACTCATACCATAATTTAAAGAAATAAATTTCAGCCATAACTCAATCCAGATCAGAACTTACTTATACATACTCGTTCAAATAGTATATAAATATATATGGAGGTCGAATAAGTGGATTGCTTATTGAGTGGTTATAATAAAAACCAATACTTGTACACATACCGTATGCATGTATACCCGTACCTATAAAGGCTTTTAACATCAATAGATAGTTATACACATATACATATGTATATACAAACGCATTCAGACATATTGTCCATTTTAGTTTTGAACATAAAACACAACATAATACAATCAGTGAGAGGATATGCATTCGCACACATTGCATACATACAGAGGCATCTACGAGAGTTGCTATTGATTTTTTGGGCGGTAGTAAAACGAAAGGGAGAAATTATCCATTTTGTTCCATGAATAAATATAGCTCTCCTCGTTTCCTCAGCATAACATATCCTCTTTAAATAGCATAAGTGTATTATAAAGTAAAGTATACCCTACACACACACATGCAACATACAAAAATATGAGCCCACATTCAGGCATACATACACACACACATCTCGCTAAGTAAGTCTGTACCAATGTATTAGTTAGTTAGTTTATTATTAGTAAGAAGAAAACTTTGATTTTCTAAAGTGCATGCAAATGCATGCTCTAAATGCACATGCACTCACATAAGAACATCCATACACATACATATACAAAGAACAGCGCTTGCGTGTGTGTGTGTGCTTACACTTAAGTACACCGGTGTATACTTAAGTATGCTATAGGTGATTTAATGAGCGTAAATATAGTAGCTTAATTTAATGCTCATGTACGAGTGCCTGCATAGATGTATGTGTGAGTGTGTGTGTGTGTGTTATGACTGTATGCCATAAACTTCCCACAGTGTATGAGCACTTATCTGTGAATACACACGCACACACACAGACGCATACTCGCACTAACATTTCCTTGCATCCTTCGCTTCAAATTGGCTTTGATAGGTGAATTTATAATAAACATTTTGAAATAAAATGAATTTTATATAGTGGCTTAAATGGAGAGGTTTTGTCTTCAATGTAGTTTATTAGAGTCGAGCACAATGGGAGGTGCAGTCCAAAAAATTAACATTATAAAACATTTTATTGAAGTAACCCCCCCCCCCCCCAAAAAAGCTGGAACGTTTCTTTGTACGAAATTTAATATGAAAGTTGGTACTTTGTATAAAAGCTGCCAGAACCGTGGACACACTTTGCTCATTCTTTATCAGACTATAGTATAACTAATTGAAAAATAATTAAAAATACCAAATATGAAATATGCAGACATTTAGATGTTTGTTACGGAAATTATGGGAAATCATTTTCTTATAGTTTTGTCAATTTGTTAGATGTATACCAGAAGGGCCTTTTATTTAAATTTTTTTAATTCCTGGTTTCATGGAAGGTACCTTTAGAACTTTATGAAGTATAAGTTCAATAGTCCGGGAAGAGGGTTGAAATTAAGGAAATTAAGAGGGCTAGAAGATACATTGTACAACAATTTCGAACATTTTTCAAAACAACGGATTGTGATAGGGGAGACCAAAAAAACAAGTAAAGACGGATAAAATTCGGCCATGCCGAATCTATATATAACCTCCACCATGGATCGCATGTGAATGGTTATGACAACTAATAAACTCATTATACCAAATTTCAGACCAATTCGTTGAAATTGTAAGTTTTTGTGGCGTTACGAAGTAAAATCTAGAGGGACCTTTGTATGGGGGCTACACCAAAACATGGACATATGAGTACCGTTGTGCGTGTGAAAGATAACGGGTATAAATAAACCCTAGTCACCAATTTAACATATGTAGTCTGTATGACGTTAAGAAGTCAAATCGGGGAGATGCTATATATGGGGGTTATATCCAAAAATGGACCGATATTGCCCATTTTCAATCCCAACATACCTGCAGATATAAAAAGTATATGTACCAAATTTCAGCCACCTAGCTCAAGTATTATAGATTGTAGCGTGATTACAATAGACGGGCGGACGGACAGACGGACATGTCTAAATCGTCTAAGAATTTTACGACGATTAATATATATACTTTATGGGGTCTCAGATCAGTATTTTGCGGTGTTACAAACGGAGTGACAAAATGAATATACATACCCCCATCCTTTGGTGGAGGGTATAAACACATACGTATATCGGCGTTTTGAAAGATCACATTTCCTTTTAGCCTGTTCCTGCAGCATATCGGTATATGAATCGATGTATTCTTTATGTCTGAGAGGTAGAGTATGTTCATCAACTTTGTAGCAAATATTAAGGCAAATATTTTTGTGGAATATAATAACCCTCTAGCTCCCCCACATAACTGTAACTTTTGGATTTATTTTAACAAATCTTTATACACGACCCTAAAAATGTGCCTGGCGTGGATGAAATGTTCTACAAAAATGTCGGCCATAAAATTGTACTATACGTTTCAGAACACCCCAAAAACCAAAACCTAACACAAACCCCAAAAAATGTCATATTTGACTCATAACCCCACTTTACTGGTACAGTTATTGCTTCGACCACTAGGTCATATGACTAACATTTCTACACGAACAGCCCAAAGATAGGGTTTGACTAGAATTTTAGCGTTTTTTGGTATTTGTGTGTAGTTTTGGGCTTTGGGGTCCTCCAAAAGGGGTGTTTTTAACGATAGTACAGCATTTTTCAGCACATTGATTTGGGACTCAATTCTGAGAATTGGACGTGAAAGTAGTCCCAAAAATAAGAACTTCTGCATCATTCGTTTAGTCAAGTTGGCTCAATTAATAATTTAATGACCATACGAAGGTGGATTTTTAGCACTTTATCTATATTTGTTTTCTTGGTGTACCGTACGGAAAATCTCTTTGGTGTCTGAAGCAAAGTTTTAGATATTGAATAGGAGAAAAAAAATGCGGAACAAACGTACCCGAAAAAAGTGCATCTAGTGCCTTAAAAATCTATAATGTTCTATAATGTTCTGCTTTAATGTTTTGTTTTATACGTTACGTGTTATATTTTTCAAGATTTTACTGACAGTTATTTTATGGCTTTGTGTGCATTTTTGCGATTTTTTTGGGAAAAAATTAAAAATCGGTTAATCCTCTAGAAAGTTATCGTGCGCACCAACCAGACAGACAGACGGATGGACGGACATTGCTAAAATGACTTAAAATGGTCCAAAACAGTTTTCAGCCAAATATTTTTGTGTTGCAATTTTGACCCACAGCATCTGATATATACCCTTGTTAACAATATTGGGGATATAGAAACCGGATTATGTTAAAATTATCTTATTTCTACCAAAAGTGCTATAATTTCTATCCATAGAGTTTTTTCAAGTGAGAATTGTGTTCTTCGCTAGAATGCTAGCTTTCAAAAATTGGAACTAACATTTTTGGGGATTTTTTCTATATTTTTTGTTTTTTTTTCGTGTCAGCAAAAAAATGATTTTTTTAAAAAATCGAATTTTTCTAATTATTTTATCGACAGTTTCTAAACTTCTGTTCCCACGTGAAAGTGTCATTACTGACATTTGTATTCCTAATAATTTCCTTTAATTAAAAAAATATTCCGGCGTTATCAAGCATATACTTCAATTCTTCAAATATAGTCCAAATACTAAAGGCATCTTCCAAGAAAATGGAAATTTTATAGACAAATTTAAAAAAAAAATTACCGTAAACAATTCTTTTAGTATTTTTCCGTGTTTAGGACATCACATTACACCAGAAAATGTTATTCACAACCGTTATTTTTTGTTTCCCAACTCGAAAAAATTGCTCGGCGGAAAAATATTTGCCAGAAATGAACAGGTGGAGGTTGCATTTGATGGCTATTTTCAAGAGCTAGACATTTCTTACTATAAACAGTATATCGAAGCTATGGAAAATCGCCGGAAAACGTGTATCGAGCTAAAAGCAGATTTTGTTGAGAAATTAAGAAAAATGTTCCCCAATTTTTTCAGTTTTCTTTGTTAATCGTTTAATTTTGGGACCTATTACTGAAAATAATTTTTTTAAATTATATTTTGGGGAGGTACCAGAAATAGGGGACCAGTATGGCCCATGTTCGACGTTAACCTAAGATAAGTTAAATATTACCAATGCTAAATTAAAAGTCAACCGGACACTCCTCTCCGGAGTTTTTATTCCCACCACCCAGACAGACGCACATTAGAACGGACGGACAGACTTAGTCCAAATGACGTAAAACGTCCTGAGTCGATTTTCCTTCAAACATACATAGGATTCAGAAGCACACCTTCGAATATGATGATATAGTCCCTTCTATTCTAAGGTGAGGATATAAAAATGCAAATACACAGTCGGACCGACGGACGGACTTAGTCCAAATGACTTAAAATGTCCTGAACCTCTTACAAACATAAATGGGATTCAGAAACACACCTTCGATTATGATGATATGCAAGTAAACCCTCTTCCGCTAAGATGAGGATATAAAAATGCAAACAAATAGTCGGACGAACGGACGGACTTAGTCTAAATGACTTAAAATGTCCAGAATCGGATTTATTCCAAATAAACATAGGATTCAGAATTAAACTTTCGATTACGAGGATACAGACCCCCCTCCACTAAGGTGAGGATGTAAACATGCAGATTTTAGAAACAATATCAAACTTTTATTTTAGCCATAAATGGACTTACTAAATTTTATTCCAATGATTTCCCATTAAATGTTTAAATCACAGCTCAGTGTCTGTGGGACCACTTCAACCTTGAAAAATCTCCCACATTCTCATTATACGCATTTAATGAGAATTTTGCAATAACAATCAATTTTATTGCAATTCAACAACATTGTAAATTGCAATCACTGTATTATTTTCCCAAAAATATCCTCAACGTCCCTCAGTCATAGACAATTGCATGAAACAACCATTTAATTTCATAAATAATGCATAGCCAATATAGAATAAATATATTTGTATACAAACACACCCACGCACGCATGCACAGAAAGATTTTAAAACATATTAGTAAATATGAATTATTCAATGCATTATCTAGGAAAAACAATGTAAACAGGATAACAACAAAAAAACATACACAAACACATACAATATAAACTGCATTACTTAACCTTTCAAGAGATAATTTATGCAAAAGTGAATATGAACAAAATATAGACAAACAAATAAATGTTATCCAAAAAAAACCTCTGTATATTTTTCAAATTTTTAATATACGTTTAAAAGTAAACATTTGAAAAATCTATTAAAGTTGTGAAGAGAAAAAATTAAAAACTTCAAAAGTAAATAATAGAAATACTAAATAAAATAATACAAAATTGAAATAAACATAATTTTTAATTTTAGTTAACATTTATTAAATTTTAATTGTTTTTTTTTTTTGCTTTATTTTTTCTTTTTAGGGCTACAAAGTCTATTATACCACCAATCCAAATCAACCTGAGGCTTCCTGGGATTCACAAATGGTTGATAACAGTGAATTGACCACAATATCCGATTTGACGCCCCACGCTATCTATACGGTGCGCGTACAGGCTTATACCTCAATGGGTGCCGGTCCCATGTCCACACCGGTCCAGGTGAAAACACAACAAGGTAAGTGTTTCTTAATAATTTTCTCTTGAGTTTATAAATACGTGGAAAGCGAAAGGGTAATCTGGGCAAGTGTTGGAAAAATTTTTCAAGAACAGAGAATATTGAAAATAATATTAAGAATATTGCCACAATTTTCTTTGATAGCTTGGATTTAAAACTTGTATAGGCTTCGGTTAAAGGTAATGTATTTAATTTTCCTAAACTTATTTCAACCAAATCGGACAAGTCATTTCCGAGTTATGATGAATTATTTCCAGAAACATCTCAAGAAATTGACAATATCTCGACAATTTTGCTATTATGAAGCACTAGATGCTGTTTTTTGAAACATATTTGTTTTACATATTTTTTCTCCTATTCTAAGCCTACAATTATGATTCGGGCGTAAAATAAAATTCCCATTGGTTAACTAGTTATAGCCGGTGGAAAAATTACATTGTCACAGAAAACTGCTCAAAACCACTTTTCAGCCAAAATATTCACAAAACGATAAAACTATAGATCTGATTAAAAACTTGTATAGGCATTGATTAAGTGGTAATGCCAGTCTAAATTTTCCTAAATTTATTTTAATCAAATCGGTCAAGTCATTTCCGAGTTATGATTATGTGCAGAAATATCTCAAAAATTCACAATTTCTCAACAATTTTGCTATTATGAAGCACTAGATGCTGTTTTTCACACCAGTTTGTTTTACACATTTTTTCTCCTAGTCTAAACTTACAATTATGCTGCGGGCCGTAGAACAAAATTCCCATTGGTTAACTAGTTATAGCCGATGCAAAAATTACATTTTCTCAGAAAAGCAGCTCAAAATCAAGTTTCAGCCAAAATATTCACGATACAAAACAATCCGAATTGGAGCTAAAATCCGGAACTCGTATATTTTTGGTCTCCTCTACCAGAATCCATTGGAACCCCGTAATTATGGAAAACCAAAAAAAATTATTCCCTTCAATTTATTTTTTTTTTATTTTAGCTCTGATACTATTGATCTCATTAAAAACTTGTATAGGCATCGGTTAAGGATAATGTCAGTCTAAATTTTTCTAAACTTATTTCAACTAAATATGTCAAGTCATTTCCGAGTTATGATATGCAGAAGTATCTCAAGAAATTGACAATATCTCGACAATTTTGCTATTATGAAGCACTAGGTGCTGTTTTTTCAAAGCAGTTTATTTAAAACATTTGTTCTCCTATTCTAAGCCTACAATTATGATTCGGGCGTGAAACAAAATTCCCTTTGGTTAACTAGATATAACCGGAGGAAAATTACATTTTCTCAGAAAAACAGCTCAAATTGTTGTATAGCATATTTCAACAGAAAAAATTAGTTTTATTTTTTATAGCTCTGAAGCTAGTGATCTTATTAGAAACTTGTATAGGCGTCGGTTAAGGGTAATGTCAGTCTAAATTGTCCTAAATTTATTTCAACCAAATCGGTCAAGTCATTTCTGAGTTATGGTATATTATGTGCAGAAATATCTTAACAAATTGACAATTTCTGAACTATTTTGCCATTACGAAGCACTAGATGCTGTTTTTTCAAAGCAGTTTATTTAAAATATTTTTTCTCCTATTCTAAGCCTACAATTATGATGCGGGCGTAAAACAAAATTCCCATTGGTTAACTAGTTATAGCCGGTGGAAAGATTACATTGTCACAGAAAACTGCTCAAAATCACTTTCAGCCAAAATATTCACGAAACGATAAAATTCTAATTGGAGCTAAAATCCGATACTTGTATATTTTTTTGTCTGCTCTACCACAATCCATTGTCGGAACCCCGTTGTTTTGCAAAACCAAAAAAATGTTTTTCTTAATTTTTTCTTTTTGATTTTATCTCTGAAACTATTGATCTGATTAAAAACTTGTATAGACATCGGCATAATGTCAGACTAAATTTTTCTAAATTTATTTCAACTAAATCCGTCAAGTCATTTCCGAGTTTTGATGAATTATGTGCAGAAGTATCTCAAGAAATTGACAATATCTCGACAATTTTGCTATTATCAAGCACTAGATGCTGTTTTTTCAAAGCAGTTTATTTTAAATATGTTTTCTTCTATTCTAAACCTACAATTATGATGCGGGCGTAAAACAAAATTCCCATTGGTTAACTAGTTATAGTTATAACTATGGAAAAATTACATTGTCACAGAAAACTGCTCAAAATCACTTTTCAGCCAAAATATTCACGAAACGGTAAAACTATTAATCTGATTAAAAACTTGTATATGCCTTGATTAAGGGTAATGACAGTCTAAATCGCCCTAAATTTATTTCAACCAAATCGGTCAAGTCATTTCCGAGTTATGATATATTATGTGCAGAATTATTTCAACAACTACACCATTTTCAACCGCAATTCGAAAAAAATCAATTCAATTTCGAATAAGATCAATTGAAATTCGAAGATTCCATTTGAAATTCGAAAAAGGTCAATTGAAATTCGAAGATTCCATTTGAAATTCGAAAAAAATCTATTGAAATTCGAAATATATCAATTGAAATTCGAAACACATCAACTGAAATTCGAAAAACATCAATTGAAATTCGAAACACATCAATTGAAATTCGAAAAACATCAATTGAAATTCGAAATACATTAATTGAAATTCGAAATACATCAATTGAAATTCGAATTTTTCCATTTGAAATTCGCAATACACCATTTGAAATTCGAAAAACTTCAATTGATATTCGAAATACATCAATTGAAATTCGAAAATGTAAACAAATCTGTACATTAGATTGGGTAGAATTTATTTAAACACAGTTGCTGACTAAATCTTAACATATAATGTGACGAACAGAAAACATATAGATGATCTTATATTTTATGAATATTTATTCAAAATTAGTTGAAACAAAAGATATTTAAATATTTTAATATTAAAGGTTTAACACAGACAAATTGTATCACTTAAATGATACCCCATCTAATATACAGCATTGATTTTGTTTACATTTTCGAATTTCAAATGATGAATTTCGAATTTCAATTGATGTTTTCCGAATTGCAATTGGTGTATTACGAATTTTAAATGGAAAAATTCGAATTTCAATTGAATTGCAATTTCAATGATGTGTTTACGAATTTCAAATGATGTGTTTAGAATTTCAATTGATGTTTTTCGAATTTCAATTGATGTTCTTCGAATATCAAGTGATGTGTTTCGAATTTCAATTGATGTTTTTCGAATTTCAATTGACCTTTTTCGAATTTCAAATGGAATATTCGAATTTCAAGTGATATTTTTCGAATTTCAAGTGGAATCTTCGAATTTCTATTGACTTCGATTCGAATTACAATTGAAAATGGTGTAGATGCTGTTTTTTCACAGCAGTTTGTTTTACACATTTTTTCTCCTATTCTAACTCTATAATTATGCTGCGGACCGTTAAACAAAATTTCCATTGGTTAACTAGTCATAGCCGATGGAAAAATTACATTTCCTCAGAAAAAGTGCTCAAAATCAAGTTTCAGCCAAAATTTTCAGGAAATGATCAATTTTGAATTGGAGCTTAACCAGAAAAAAAACAAATGGTATTTTGTTACTTTCGATAAGAATTAAAAAACGGAAGTCAAACCGGACTCAACTTCCGAAGAAATACAAAAATGTTGTATTGTGTTGTAAAGCAATTTAATACAAATTTAAACATTTCATAAAATGTTGATCGCCTCTGCTGAAAAACTATCTGTTTCGACTTTGCCTACTTTGGAGATATGGAGGTATCGTTAAACTACACTTGTACTTCACTGATTCCTTAAAGCCTTCGAACAAAAAATGTCAACTCACCATTAATCGGTCATTGATTGTTGTCCTGTCTGTCTGTCGGTCTGTTGTCTCTTCCCTGGCATTTACTGAATACAAGCCATTTCGCACCAAAGGCTATTGTGTTCGCAACACATGATTTTCATGTAATTATTTTAATCGTTGTTATTATTTCCTTTAAGCGCCTTATTCCGTCGCCGCACTTGCCTTATTTATTCAACCCCCAGCAATCAATGTCCTTATTGTTTTCCATCAACGATATCGGGGACAGAAATCGAAGGGGGGCTTTTTTCGGCTGAGTGGAGGAGGAGCGAAAGGGGGAAGCAACTCCATGCATGGACAAAACTTTTGTGTTCGTCTTATCATGTATTGAATTTCAATGTTGTTGATTTATTCTTTCCTGGAGGTCCTTTTTGGTGGCCTACAATGAGCAGAGAAGTGCAGCCGGTGGATGGGAGAGAGTGAGAGAGCGGGAGAGAGTGAGTGACATAAAATGACCGCGCAATAAAAGAAATCCTTGATTGTAGTTATATGCGAAATATATATTATTTTAATTTCTGATTGTGTCAGTTTAACATGTTGTTAACATTATACCCGTATTAAGAGCATACATGTCTCTGTTCGGACTTTTTGTGAATGCTCGGCCCTCTGCAATAAAACAAAAAAGAAACAAAACTTTTCATTTTTTGTACTCTGTCTGTCTGTCCGTCCGTCTGTCTGTCGTTCTTCATGTTGTATGCTTGGCTGTTTTTTTGTGTCCTGTCCATTCTTTTGAAAACGGAAAATTTAAATGTGTTTACACAAGAAATCGTGCAAAAAATAATTGGTGTCGATTAACAACTGATTCCAAACTGTTATACTCACTTGCCTCTGTCTGTCTGTCAAACGGGTGTGAAATGCTCGTACAAATGAAGAGAACACATTTAACCCGCGTCGAATAGTTGTTTGCGATAAGAAAAAAGACGGGCAAGTCAAACAAACGTTTAATAATGAAACCATGTGTTAACTTTTCACTGGCGAATTAACGAACGGACGCCAAATAGCAAAAAAACAACACCGGCCTACGAGTACAACAACAAATTATTCAAACATATTTGGATTTTAACATTAAATAAAGGTCTTAATTAAAATGCATTCAAGGCAGGTGGACATTATTTGCACTCGGCGGAGGATGAAGTGGTTTTAAAGCAATCAATGATTGCTTCTTTTTAATTTAAAAGAAAACTGAAATTAATTACTAAGTAGAAATGTAAGCAATTATTTTTTCTCGGCTCTTAATTTATTTGTTAAGTTTAACACAATTACACATTTATCCAATAATACTTAAGTATGTATTTTCGTCTATCGCTATTTTTTGTTGATGTTTATCCACTTAAAATGTATTCTATTGATGCACGCTGAAAAAAATCGCTTCTGTAGTATATTGTCCCAAACATATTCGGCTTGAAACATATATATGTTTAGGGTACACTCTAAACATATAGTATTTGGTACACACAAACAACTTTATATTTGGGAAGATGTTGTTCTAAACAAATCTTTGTTTACATCGCAATATGTGTGTACTTTGGACGATTTTTTCCGAAGCAAATAATTATTTGCATTTATGTATTCAGAAAATACCTAAATTGTGTTTAATATTTCAGTAATTCAAACCTAATTTTTTAGAAAATTTTCAGTCGTAAAAATTGAAATCGTATAATCTTCGATCGAAACATATTACTTGGAGGATTGACAACTAATGATGGCTTAGAATACTCAGAAATTTTAAATGATTGATTTAAAACAGAAGTTACTGCTGCATTTTGTATTATAACCGGGTGTTCAATTCGAAACCAAAAAAAAATTAAAACTGAAATTCGAAAAATTCAACAAAAGTTTCGAAAATATTTTTTAAATAAAATATGTTTGGAGAAATTCCTAAACAATAATTTTATTTGTATTCAAACACATATTTTATTTGAGAAACTTAGTTTGCAAATATTATATGTTGTAACATATTAATATATGAGATCCAAATATATTTTATTGATTTTCAAATAAAATGTATTTGCTCAGAAATACATAATATTTAAAAATTTGTGTTCCAAATATATTTTCTTTCGATTCAAACATATCAAAAAAGGCGATTTTGCCCCGTGTGCATACAACTACTTGTATTTAAATGCTTATCCACGTATAAATTTATCGAACTATCCATATATCCACGTATCAATTTGTTGAATTATCCATGAATCTATGTACGTTTTCATTTATCTATTTATCTATGCACCAACATTAGACCGCGTCATCAAACAAAAGTTCCCAAATGCAATGCGAAATATTAAACTCACCTTCAGGCAATTAAATAATTTTTTTTTTTTGTAATTTTACCAAGCCCGCGAAATCGGCCCAAACTCGACGAGTACTACATTTGCCTCATACCTACATATACATATGTATGTCACTTATGTACAATGTCATATACTAACGAAGACTTCACCAACTACATGTTCTACCCCTAAAACTTATTTTCTTTCTCTATAGGATTAAAGCCTAAATACGTTTCCATGTTGTTTGTATTAAGTGGAAAATATTGCATACTTTTAGGCGCTATCGTATATAGTTTAAAGTCCTTTAAAAACCATGAACATATTGCTTTGGGTGTATACAGTTTTATTCAAAAACAAAAAAGTTTCGTATGACAATGTGTATTAAATATTGCTGTGAAGGCATTGTATTTCAGGCTACAATAAAAATACGTTCCCATGTTGTTATCATTATTAGTGTATAGTATTTCATACTTTTAGGCGCTATCGTAAATACAGTTTAAAGCCCTTTAAAAGCCATGAACATTTTGCTTTGGGTGTATACAGTTTTTTCAAAAACAACAAAGTCACGTATGACAATATTTATTAAATAGTGCTTTAAAGGTATACAGTTTTATTTAAAAACAAAAAGTTACGTATGACAATATGTATTAAATATTGCTGTAAAGGTATACAGTTTTATTCAAAAACAATATAGTTACTTATGACAATATGTATTAAATATTGCTGTAAAGGCATTGGTACTTACAGCTATAATAAAAAGACGTGCCCATGTTGTATAAAATATTAGATATGTTTAGGCGCTATTGTAAATACAGTTTAATGCCCTTTAAACCATGAACATTTTGCTTTGGGTGTATACAGTTTTATTCAAAAACAGAAAAGTTACGTATGACAATATGTTTTACATAATGTTGTAAAGGTATACAGCTTTATTCAAAAACAAAAAAGTTACGTATGCCAATATGTATTAAGTATTTCCAGCCTTTAATACAACTACGTTTCCATATTCTTTCTATTATTATCGGAAAATATTGCATACTTTTGAGCTCTATCGTAAATATTTTCAAATTGGGCTGTGTGCGTCTTCAAGAGAGATCACTTTTCCTAATTCCAATATGATTGGTTGTAAAATAAGGCTTATTAAAGTCAATATCGGAAGGAACATATATAAATCAGAACCGATTTTCTTCGAATAGGTTCGTTCTAGGTTCGCGAAAATTGTTGCAAACATCTGGGCCAAAACATACTTATAATAAACTGTTCCAAATAAAAGAGTAGGGAATAAAGATGCACGAATTGATGTGTTGAAAAATTACATATATACCACTAAATCGTCCTTAGTGTAAAATAGGGTACATCGGTGCATTTTTTAACCGAATTGTCTAAGCATTTGTACTTTATATTGCGTTTTCTTTTGGAAATGGAGTATATTGATCTCTAAAGCAAATGGCGCACATTGGTCCATGTTCATGTTCCATGTCCACCCAAAAGAGAACACATTTTTAATCCGATCATTTAAAGTTCCAATTTAAAGATTTTAGGAATTCAAACCCCTTCGGTCAATTTGGACCACCCCGTAAATAACGTCCTTGTTTTTAAAAATGATTTTGTTTGAAATTGTTAAAATAAGGATTTCGGAGAAGAGATTTTTTGAACGTGCACTTTTTTGAAACTCCATTTTTCTAATATTAAGTTATTCCTCATAAAAACCATTGTTTTTTTTTCAATCCACTTCCTTTAATAATGGATTTTTGAGAGCTTATTTGATATTGCTATCAAAATTCCTATTTTTCATTTTATATTATCAAAATGTTTTCATTTTGCATCTGCGACTAAGCACTGTTCCGCGGCTGTACGTCAGCCCTTTTCAAACGCTAAGGTCGGCGGCGGCGCCGGCTGGTGAGAAACGTTTGGCAGTGGCTAAAATCGGCTGCTCGGCTCGGCAGCTTCGTACTCCGGTATACACTTTTTTATACAGGGTTTTCCAATAAGAGTGATATGATTTCTTTGAAAAAAAAACACACTTATTGTTAAGGAAATTCAAAAGTTTTTTATGTAATGTGAAGTACAATCCATACAATTAAGATCTAAATAAAACGTCATTCAAATGGCCTCCACGACATCTTCTGCAGGAACGAATTCGATGAACCCAATTTTCGAGCACTTTTTCCACTAAATCAAGTCGAATGTCATGAATGGCACGTTCAATATTGACTTGTAAAGCTTGAAGAGAGTCTGGTTTATTTCAAAAGACCAATGACTTCAAATAACCCCACAAGAAATAGTCTAATGGTGTTAAATCACAACTTCTTGGAGGCCATTCAATATCACAATTCTTGAAATAATCGAATCTCCAAACTTTTCATGCAACAATTCAATGGTTTCATTTGCTGTGTGTATCATCCCTATTGGAAAACCCGTTAGAATTTTTGAGGGCTACATCTACACGGGGACTACAACAAAATAAAATTTGATTTGTATACATTTTATTGATATGAATTCTGGCCAAAATAGATTACAAACTGCAGAGTTTCACCTAAATTTCTTAGAAAATGTGGTGCTTATGGCTTAAATAAGCCTTTTTGGGGGACGACATCTATAGGTGGACTATAACAAAATATGAACTGTATAAAACATTATTACTGCGATGAATTAATTAAATGTCTTAATTAAATACAAACTGCAAAGATTCAGTTATAATGCTTAGAAAATGTTTTATTTATGGCTTAAATACGTATATTTTGGAGCGATCTCTATAGGGTAACTATAACTAATAATGAACCGATTTTTAAAATTTTTGCTGTGACGAATTCTTGTCAAAATAGGATACAAACTGCATTTCTGCTAAATTGCTTTACAAATGTGGTATCTATGGATCAAAAACCATATTTTGCAGCGACCTCTATAGAGGAGCTAAGGTGCGCAAAAGTAACCTTTCGATTTTTTTTTGGCTGAAATTTAAAATAAAAATGAAAAACTTTGATTCTTCTTGTGTATTATTTTTATTTGGTCTTTTAATTTTTTTTACATCAAGTCGAGAATATGATGTCATGTAAATGGCCGCCGCCACAGTTGATTGTCATTTGAGCCCTTTTTATGGCATTTTCCATCACTTTGGCCAAAACTTCCGGCGATAGGTCCTCACATTCTTGACGGATATTGTCTTTAAGAGCTCCAAGAGTCTGAGGCTTGTTGACATAAACCCGCGACTTCAAAAAGCCCCACAAAAAGAAGTCTGGAGCGGTCAAATCAGGCGATCTTGCTGGCCAGTGCAAATCGCCAAAACGGGAGATTAGGCGCCCGGGAAATGCATCCTTCAGCATATCGGTTGTGGCACGTGCAGTGTGTGCCGTTGCACCGTCCTGTTGGAACCACATGTTTTCCAATCCCAATTCATTAAGTTGCGGCAAAAAGAACTCGTTGATCATTGCTCTGTAGCGCTCACCATTCACAGTAACCGTTTGGCCCGCGACGTCTTCGAAGAAAAAAGGTCCGATGACTCCTCCAGCGAAAACAGCACACCATACAGTGACTTTGAGCGGGTGTAATGGCTCTTCGTAGGTTACACGCGGATTTTCAGTGCCCCAGAAGCGTAAATTTTGCTTAATTACGTACCCGCTAAGATGGAAATGGGCCTCATCACTCATGATTATTTTTGATGAAAAATCATCTTCCTCTTGGTGGTGATTAAGGATGGCTTGAGCGTATGTTAGACGCGATTGGCGGTCAGCAGCTAACAGCTGATGCACCGTCTGGACTTTGTACGGAAACATCTTCAAATCTTGTACCAAAATTCGCTGTAGAGACCGTCGACTGATACCCATTTGCGTGGCACGTCGTATGGTCGATGTCGACGGCGCTTCCATGACATCCTCGGCTACAGCAGCAATATTCTCTGCAGAACGGCTACTCCGGGGTCTGCCACGCCTGGCAGCATCTCGTGTTGTGCCAGTCTCTTCGAGGCGAGCGGCTAAACGTCGCAGTTTTTCACCAGTAGGCGTTGGATGGCCAGGAAATCTGTGCCAAAGTCACCGACCGATTATTGGTCAAATAAATAGTCAGCAATATTCCGCGTTCTGGAGCAGTGTAGCGTAACATTGTTTATTAACTTGTATTTCGCATGTGTTTACTACACAAATGTCAAAACAGAACTGACATTAGGGGCCAATCGCAAAATTTATATCATTTTCTGATAGGAGGATTACTTTTGCGCCACCTTGTATATCGAAACAATGACCTATATGGCCCATATTCAATCACAAACAACCTGCAACTATAAGAAGTATTTCTAGCAAATTTGACCTACCTAGCTCTATTATTACGGACTGTAGCGTGATTACAACAGACGGACGGACGGACGGACAGACGGACATGGCTTTAACGTCTTAGCATTTTACGACGATTAAGAATATACTCATATACTTTATGGGGTCTCAGGTCAATATTTAGAGGTGTAACAAAGGGATTTATAAAATTAACATATTTATTTATTTATTATCTTTTCAAACGTTTATCCACTTATTTCTTACAGTATTTCACAACCTTTTTTATAGTTTTTGTTTAAGCAAATCTAATAATAAAAAGACAACCTTTTTGATTTATCCCTTTACCTATTTATTCACTTATCCGTTTATTCATTTATCTGTTTAGAAACTTACGTTTTGGGTCGACAATATTCTCTTTCTTCATTTAAACGCCTTGGAATGTATCAATTTACATATTGATCCGTTTATCCACTTTTTATTATTTTTTGTTTTTTTTTTATTATTTGTTCGCTCTATTGTTTACCTGATTCGGTATTTGTCCTTTTTCTATTTATCATTTGAATTCTAGCCTATTTGTCTATATATCCACATATCCGCTGATTTCTTTATCGATTTGTATTTGTTCATTTGTATATCCCATTCATTCATTCATTATTTCCAGGTTTTAAAATGTATTCCTTGCCTTAGTAATAGCTTTGCATATTTCAACTTTTAATTGTTTAATGGCATCACGTGCATTTATAACAATTTAATAAATATTTATGCATCTCCATTGTTCTTCGATTCTCGCGGAGAAAGGAAATTCTTCCTGCGTTATAATTTGT